>APFE030158750.1:3626-21901 GCA_000404065.3 Pinus taeda
CAGTCATAGAAACAAGATCTCGACAGCTACGAAATCGATCAATTTCAGAGTATCTTATCAAGTGGAAGAACTTATCTGGGGAAGATTCCACATGGGAGGATGAGAATTTTATACAGAAGTATCCAGAACTACTCAAGCGTTGAGGACAACACTTTTTTTGAAGGAGAGGGGCATGTTGGGTCCTTATAATACTAGTGATTACCCCATTACTATTGTAGTTGTACCCTTTATTAATATTGTTGCGCCCCTATTGTCCCCATATTGTTATTACTGGGCCCCATAGAATCCCCCTATTGTTATTTTTGTGGCTTTATATTATTATTGTTAGGTCGACTGGGTTATATTGTGACTCCTTAGACTGCTATATATTGAAAGGAGGTTTTATCATTTGAATCGTCGAAGAATTGTTCATTTATGTAATGTAAAGGAGGTTTCCCCCTCGAAGAGGCTGAATTATAAGGCGTTGATCTATCTTTTCTATCTTTTATTGAGCTGGTTTCATAACAAACCCTTTCACCCCTCTGTTTCAAAGATTTGAAAAAACTCTGCTATCTTTCCCTTTGAACATTCCCTTTAGTGAGTTAATCTAGTTTTGTTTCCTTATTGTTTGACTCCATAGCCCAATGGCCTAAAAGACATCATTCTATCCATTTGTTTAAGTGATCCCAGCACCCAATCTCAAATACAAATAAAAAACCCCTAGAACAATCATAACTTGCCTGAAATCAAAACAAACAAAGTTAAATAATACAGAGAGAGCCCTCTCTGAGTTTAGGTTGTCTAGAACCTATGCTCCAAAGTTGGTTTTTAGTTACCTCGGTAATTTATTTCTTCTAACAACTTCTAGAGAAATTACTGAGTGATAACAATATGATCACCATTTTCTTGTAGATCCTTGAGATTCTACTTCATCTATAAAACTTGAGTACAACATGATGTTGTTGCAATATATTTTGCTTAAGTTGTGGAGAGAGAAATGGAAGTTTGTTTCTTGTTAAGCTAGTAAACTAAACAACTACCTAAAAATATGCTCCTCCACTATGTTAGGGTCCTATAATTTATAGGATCAAATGATGATTGAATGATTTCTTTCAGTATTCAATATTGTAAATAATATTTCATACTGCAAATGATTTCCAAAAAGATAAATAAATGAAAATAAAAAATGAAATGAGGGTATATAAATAAAAGAAATAGAAATAGAAAAATAAATGAAAAAAGAACCCCACAAAAAAAAGAATAAATGTGAAAGTGATGCCAATTGAAGTGCCACTGATACTCCAATAATTTGATTGAGAATAAATTTATGAAATTTTGTGCCACTTGTTTAAAATTCCAAAATATTTCTTTTTGTTTGAAACATATATTTTAATCATGTTCAAACAATTTCAATTTATATCAATTAGATTAGATTAGAGTGAATAACTTAACCAAACAGTGTAATCCTGGCTAAGATTAAATAGGTAGAATAGGTGAATAAATTAATACAATAGTTTAATCTGGATTATTACAATTGTTAGATTAGTTTAGTTGTTTGGATAGATATTTTTAAGTCCTTTAAAAATGGAAAAATAATAGGGTTTGCAGTCTTAAATGCACCCTAATTAGGTTTATTTATATTACTTTAGGGAAAAAGTGAAATGTATCACATGGAAGGCTATTTGTGATATTCTGATTTGTCCAAAGTTTGGACTCTATAGTAAGACTGTCCACCCGAGATACAATGTGGGGCCACTGGCAGTAAACCTTGCACATCTCCCCACACCTAATCATGACCCCTCTTTGATCTAATGGCTCTTAAGCCTTTTCATACCCCCCTATTATGATTCTCTTTAATGGCGAGGGGGGGTCCCAAAAGAGGTATAACCCACTACTACATGTCTTCTCCTCATGATTTCGGATCCCCCCTCCAATACCACATACCACTCTGACCCCCCTTCGAAAGTGGTTTTCCCTTCTCCTGTTGCTTCCCGCATTCCCACCAACATTCACCCACCATGTCCCTTCTCAACCATCACTACCCTACTTCCACATATCCCTCCTTCCTAATCCTTCCTGCCAACTATCCCATGCCTCCATTTTCCTATCATGAGCTACCACATCAACGACCGTTACACCAATTCCATTGCAACTTCCTCTTATTGCCTCCATTCTGTTGCTGAGTAAATGCAACACCAAGATAGTCATTTATCCAATGATCCTTCTACATGTGAAAAATTATAAATTCTCACTTTCTCCTACTATCACAACCTTTCACACTTTCCTAACTATTACATTGCTCCTGATTCCTGATTTTTTTCCTATCAACCTTTGATTACATAGGAATTCCCTCCAAGATTTTTCCCGCAAAATTAATAGTGAACCTCTATAAGTTTGTCCATCATCCTCTGTAATTCCATTCTATTACCATAATGGCTTCAAAAACTACCACAGTGGTAAACCCCATGGTCACTACCGCTATGGGTTTAGATCACACACCCCTTGCTGACAGAGATTACAAAATTTCTGAGACACAATGCGAATTCGACCTCTTCGAATTATGTTTTTGGTTTCGTGATACTTACCTTGCTCTGACGAAATTAACATCTGGCAATTTAGACTACCCCTGTTTTTCTTCCCCTAATCCTGCTACTTCTCTGAATTCTTCCTCAAATATCATGCCTCTTACCTCTCAAGTAAGAGGGCGATCATCACCCCTAATGGTGAAATCCTTTTCACCATTACCTCTGAAAGTATAAACCAAATGTTGCAAGTCCCCTAGAGTGACTCTCTGACTCCCTTTCCCCTTGAGGCTCTCAAAGAAATTTATCAGAAACTTAACTTTCCTCAGAGAGCTAGAATTTTTGAGGTCTTCCTACCAGAATATTCTCAACTCCCCAAGAAGAATCTCCCATATCCCTATTCTATTTTCCCTCAAATAAATAGATATATTATCTTTGTCTTTTCATACCTTCTTGGTTACTTTTTAGATGAATGCGTAGATGAGCCTATTTTAGGCCTTCTATCCACTCTTTCTACAAAAGAAGGACTATCAATCACCTTTGACTATGGTCACTTCCTTGTAACTATAATTCATGAAAAATTCCTTCAATTTGTAACTAAAGGAATGTTCAGATATTGTTCCATTCTTATGTACATGCTAATTTTCTTCCAGATAGACAAGTTTCCATTTGCAGTAGAAGTTCAATTAGCAAGGAGATCCCCAACCCATTATTTTTTGGACATCCATCATCAGAAAACAATCACATGAATTCAATTTTACATAGTTTATTGATTAGTTTGTGTATCTATCAACTTACTTGTTGAGCAGCTAGCAGATTCCAAGAATCAACGAGGATATTCAAAAAGTGTTACATCTCAGTGAACAACTGAAGATAGGATATTGGTACCTATACCAATCATTTACAAAGATTATATTTTATGGCTTAGAGTTGCCACCATATAAGCTTCCCAAGTACCTTCCAATGAGGATATTTTCCTTGGAGTACATTAGGAAAATAATCCACTCATACAACATCCATTTTATGGCAGCTAGGACTATTACATAGTAATTTGTCACCAACTCTACATTCCCTTATCCCAAATATTGCGGGTCCATGTTACTGACATCTGTGTTATGTCATGTTTCCAATTATGTGTCATTACCTTCCTTGCAATCTTAGGAAGAATGTCTCAATTCATCATCTTTGAAGAAGACTCCTTTTTACCTAAGTTTTTGGGTCGTCACGAGTCAGAAGTTATCCCTCTCGTGAAGATGGTCAAGTTAACACTAGCCCTAGCGAAGGCTTTGTTCTATCCCTATGTTGCACCCGTGATGAGCCAGATTTTGCAAGTTTTTCAACAACTCGTCGAAACTTTGAGATGAAATTGTTTCATGGGCAGTCCTAAGGTTGGTTGTTGGGTCAGTTGAGCTCGCCTCTCTCCTCTAGGATATTTGTTCCACCTTTTGTGAAACCTCCCTAAGAGATAAGCTCTTCCTTCCTTCTCTTATGGGATCTCTCCCTCCTATAAATATCGCTTCCATGAATAATCTCAGCTAGTTTGGATGTAACTAGATGATAGCTAGATGTAATTTGATAGTTTCAAGTTTCTAAGAGAGGAGTAGAGGTAGAGAGTGTTATTGGAGTGTGGAAGTAGCCTCATTTGTATTTTTATTTGAGAGATGTTTGAGTAGAGTTGGCTTGAGAGCTTTCTCGCATCAACCCTTTTGGACAGGAGAGAGAGTCATATGTTCCCTTAGGGAGACGGTTCACAAGTAAATTCTTACGGAGACATGCCGACAAGACCCTTCAAGGAGGCTTATGATGTCAAGGCTCAGTTGTAAGTTTTATTTCGAGTCATATTAATACAAATCAATAGCTTGTTTCCTATATCGTGTGTTAAATTTTATGTCGATAGCTTGAGGTTCCTTGACTCTTCAAGTAGATTGTTTGGTCATTTTCTATTGTGTTTTTGGTGTTTCTTTACATATTGTTTTCAGGTATGAGCAACTAGAAGAACAAGAGCTCGAGCAACACGACGAGGACTTCATCGAATGTCAGATTGAAGGTAGGCCTTCATAACACCAACTTTCTAAGGTAATTTTCTTTGGTATTGTCTATGCAGTGACTAGACCCACTCTAGGGCTAGAGGCGTTGCCTCTATCCATAGAGGGAACTTACTTGTGTCACAAGTTGGCAACCATATTGGGGAGATTGTCTTTTGTCTTTTGTTGACTGGTTTTGTTGTTTATTGTCTTCCTTATTTTTTGGGTACCATACTTCGTTCTGGAAGTTGTTAGACTACTTCTACAGCCTTCCCACCCCTCTGAGTGATAGATCTGGCATTGCTCTAGTCCAACTTTCATTTTTTTCTTTTGATTCTATGTCATCATTGTTTATTTCCTAACAGTCGTGAAGTGGTTGCGTCTGCACTATCTTTTGGGTTGCATCTTTTACTATACAACATGAATAAATTGTCTAATAGTCATGACAAGGCCTAAAATTGGCTTGGCGTAGCTAACTAATGTACTTTCATGACGAGGTCAAAAATTTCTTGGTTATGGAGGTGCGACGATTTGTTGTCGGTGCATGTTGTTAGTGTTTTACTTGCGACGATCCTTGTAAGTTTCAAATTTTGAGGTTTGTTTGGTTGATTGGCTAGTGTATTGTGTCCTCAAAGCTTGTTTTTCTCCTCTTTGTTGTGTTAAAAGTGTTGGTTGTTAATATTTTTGATTTCCATTTTCAAGTCTTTTCAAATCCTCCCTCTTGAACCGTGTGACCTAAATACCCTAGGGTTTTTCCACTGCTTGGTTTGCTTGGGTCACTCATTCATTGAGATCTTTAGACTCTGCTTGGTATAATCTCTCTCGTTGTTTGAGGCTTCTTCTTTTTCACTGTTTTTCATCCTCTTGATTGGTGTATAGTGTTTGGTCACTAAACTTCCTTGTCTTGTTCATTCAGTCTCCTTCTTTCGCTTGGCATAAATCGCTTTGCTTCCCAGTCAATGAGATAGTTTTTTATTTTTGTAAAAAAAGATTATTTCTTTAGTTTTGAGTCTTTGATTCATTTTTTCATGTAGTTGCTTATCAGTTATTTGAAAAAATCAAAAAGTGCATTCATCTTGTATTAAGGTTTGAAAGACAATTTTTGCATTAGTAGATTCTTGAGATTAAGACATTGAAAAGCAAAAAGTGTGTTTCTCATTCTTGCTTGTTCAGATTGCTTGCAAGTTTGAGCAAATGGTAGAAGTGTTCCTTTTTCTTTGATTGGTTTACTTGTTTTCCATTCAGCTATTATGCATTGAACCTTTCACTCTTCCTTAGCTAGTTGTTCATCCAACAAGAATGGTCTTTTTGCTCATTTAGTTGCATTCTAGGAGTGTTAAAGAGACATTCGATAGGGCCTTACAATCGAGACTTAATTCAAGAACAACTATTAAAATGTATTGAATGAACTTAAAAATTCATTGGAACCTAATGCTCACACATTTAGAGGTCTAGGCTAGAGACGTGTTCCAGCATCGTTAAACCTAGTTCCTATTGTTTTCACTAAGGTTGGGTGGTTCCTCCTTTTGTGATATAATATATGCTAGTACAGATTTGTGCTCCCTATACCGTCGCGTATATATTGGGAGACCCCACTAGGTTATCATCCTATTATCCTTAGGAAGCTGAGTCTACCACCTTACGAGTCGTAACGCACCAAACACAACATTCGGGAAGATTGACTGTCATACGGGAAGTCCTTGGTCATTTCTCTTTCATTTTATTACCAAGGTGTATATGCAGTTTTACGATTTGTCTGGTAAACCTCTTTCCTAGAATTCCAGAGCAGTCACTTTCGTTCCTTTTCAACTCTTTAAAAGTAAAAGGATCATTTGAGCACTTGTCCTTTCAAGCTCATTAAACTTTGAAGGCAACTAGAGTCATCTTTTGTCCCTTTTCTCAACTCTTTAAACATGAAAAGGCAATGTTTCGTTTCACTGTCATAAAATTTATTTGTCCGCGATAAAATTTTACCTATTAATCTTAGCCACATCATAATCACATCTTGGAAGATCTTTTGTAACCCTATTGATTATATCTTTTCTTCCAGACTTTTGAATTAGGCCATCCTGGTGGACTCACCAAATCCATCGTCCCTGCCAGGTGACGGAGAGCCCCTTTTTCCTGTCTCTTTTGAGGTATCATCTAGTACTGGTACTCTTCCTATTGTCTCGAGTGTTTAGCCTCTTGATTCTCGAGCTCCAGGTGAGGAACCTTTTGATATCAATTGGACTCCTCCCGACGTTTGGGAATTTTTAGACGAGTAACTCCCGTCTACTCCTCCCGGTACTTCGATTTTGATGGCCACTTCCGACATGGATGAGTCAAGTCCCATTACCAATCAAGAGAGCCTTCTATCAACTGGGAAACGTCAGTTTCCCTCGAAAGGTTTTCCTTTCCACACTTCTTCAAATGTGTCGTTGCCACTTCGCTATCGCACTCTAGCTGACATACTTGGTTCTACATCTCTGCATCGGAGCTCTACGTGGTCTTGTACTACCATTCCATTTTCCAGACCTTTCATATCTGCTCAGTCGGCCTTGACTTCCATACCTCAGATGCAGGTTACATTCGTTATGTCTGTTCCATCAATCCCCACCATGTGTGTGGTATCCACAACCCCTTATGTTAGTGTGGTTACCACATCTTCAATAATTACTACTGTTACTAGGATATCATCCGGACTCGCTAGGAGCAGTCCTCCACCTTTGGTTTCAGGGGTCAGTCAACCTAAAGGTAATGTACCAATCTCTTTGAATTCCATTCTGGCAGGGTTGTCATTTGGGTAGTACTTGTTTGCTCTCCAAAATCCAACTCATAACACTTTAGGTTCTCGATCGCTATCTGTTCCGCATAACTCTCCACACTACTATGATCACCGTGGAGCTCATATTTATTACACTGGGTCTCTTCCTCTAGGGGTCCTAGTTGAGAACTACATTCCACTTTCAGTTGCCTAGAATCACACTACCTACTATGGCTCACAAGGACAACCTTTTCAAGGGCAACCTTCAGGTTTGCAAAGGAAACCTTCTAGTTTGCAAGGGAAACCTTTTCAAGGACAACCTTCAGGCTTACAAGGACAACATTTTTAGGGACAACCTTTGGCCTCCACAGGTTCCGCCTTTGTTTATTCAGTGCAACCTTCTGGTCAGCCAGGTCAGCCTCAATTCCAGCAAGGCCAACCTATTGCCCAGCAAGGTCAATGTTCTGGTTAGCTAGGTCAGCCTCAGTTTCAGCAAGGCCAACCTTTTTCCCAGCAAGGAGAACCCTCTGGTCAAGTAGGACACCTTAGTTTAACCAAGGTCAACCTATTGCCCAGTAAGATCAACCTTCTGGGTAGATAGGTCAACCTTAGTTCCAACAAGGCCAACCTTCTGGTCAGTTGGGTCAGCCTCAGTTTTAACAAGGACACCAATCAATCCAACTCTTAGTCAATGGGTCACTTAGATGCAAGCTAGTTCCCAAGCTCAACTCGGTCTCCAGACTCAGGCTGGATGCCAAGCTCAACCTGGTCCCCAAACTCAAGTTGGATTCCAAGCCCAATCTATTTATCAAATGAAACGTGGGCCTGTTATAGCTCCAAATCTCACTATTATGGTTTTTGATGCTACACTCATGGCCTAGGGCAACCCCTCCTTCCAGACCTGGTCCCAAATTTAAAAAACAGTGTTTTATTCCCTGTAAAAGCGACATGTGCCCTGCAGTTAAACGCGTGTATACGCGGGTCCATATATACCCAACCCGCGTATATGTATTAAAACACTTAAAAAAATATAAACTCCTTATTTTCGGGTAGAGATCGCGGGTTTTACCTGCTGATCACCTGTTAGTGCTCGTGGCCCCAACTATTCTCAACCAATTCCTAACTAAAAAACTACTTTGGAATTGGTATAAAAAGACATCAAAGGGAAGGCCTAAGGGAGGAGAGAAGAGAGAAAAAGGTTATTATACTGAGATTTTCCCCTGACCAGGTCTGAAGACCCTTGTGCCTTCTGCACTTCCCCCATTTGTACAGGAAACCCTTGTTTCCTTGTGATTTGATGTTCATCCCTTAGTTATGGCATCATGGAGTGAGTCTTGGAAGGAGATATGCTAGAGGCTTGAGGCAGGACGGATCCGGAAGGAAGCTGTGCTTGGAGCCTGCAAAGGTTGCTCAGGTGATATTACTCCTTTTGTACTTTCTATTTGTCTATAATAAAAGAAACACGTCTTGGTTCCCGATATGCTTCTTCTTTATGTTTATGATGTTCATGTTTGAATTTCATGTATGAATGGATGTTTAAAAGTTCATAACTAACTTCCTTCTTTTATAACATAAAGACGATTTTTGTATAAGTCTTTGTCCATATACTGCTGCATTCTTTGGAATTGTTGGTTTTGCAGGGCAAAGGAGCGAAAGGAATGTGAAGAAGGGTTTGGACCCTTGAGGAACTACTCGAACGTAGGACCTGAGGTACATCCTTCTTACTTTAGAATTAGCTTTTGCTAGCATAATGGCTGTGTGAGTGCATGTTTCTTTGTTTAGACAACTTTCAGTCTGCTAGGGTTTCCACCCAAAAGCCCTAGGGGATCAAATCCCTCAACGGAATTGGCGACTGCGCTGGGGACAACACTCTTGTTGTTCCTAGTTTGGGTGTTTGTCAAGCCTATCAGGGCTCAATTGCTTGCTAGTTTACTGTTACTGTCTCGTCTGTTCTTTACTTCTAAGTTTGCCAGTTTCTTCAGTTTGTTTTTATTTTTCTTGAAATATTATATATACACTTTTTCCTTAGTTACAAAAACGTATAAACACTTGTTTCCTGAAGCAAACCCGCATATACGCAGGTTTCCTCAGGCACAGTAGCGTATGCACACAATCTGCACTAAGTATAGTCGCGTATATCTTGCAACTTTCAGGATTTATAAATTTTTGTGTCTCTGAAGTTTGTCTGGTGTTCTGAGTTAGTTTGAAACAATCATTTTTGCCAGTATCAGTTGTCTGTGTTACAACAAGCCTCCTACTCCGATTTCTCTCTGATTATAAGGAGTATTGGTCTTGTTTTGTGTTTGCAAGTGTCATCATCTTTTTGCTAAAAGCACGCAAGATTTCTTGATTGGAATCTTTGTTGCTCTGAGTTATCAGAGCAGAAAGATTGTTATCAATATTTGTGTTCAACTTTGCTTTTTGGTGACTTTTTGTTTGCTTAACGAAATCACTTTTTATGACCATCTACTTCTTTGTTTCATTAAAGTTGTCATTTGATGCTTTTTTGAAATTGTCTTTTTGATCTTTTTTGGTCTTTGTTACCAAAGCTTTCATTGCTGCTTTCGGTTGTCAAAAAACATCTTTAAGCACATTTGTTTTTGTTGAGTTTTCATTCTTTGTAGGGTGTCAACTTCCAAAAGTGTTTCTTGCTTATTGTTTCAATCGCAAAGTTTCAGTTTTGTTGAGAGCATTTTTGAAAGGACTTTTTTGTTGCTACTTTGAAGAGAACTTTGTGGAAAGTGTTGTTTTGCTTTCTTGAACTTGCTTTTCATTTGGTTTCCTTTTGGTGAGTGAAAGTGCTTTATGTTTATCTTGAGTTTTGTTTTTAGTATTTAGACGAAATGAATGGTAGCACCTCATGTTCCATCTAGATATTGTAAGTGGCAAAAGAAAATTTGATAAGCAAAGCAACTTTCATTTCTTGTTTTTAGAGTTTTTTTTTGCTTCTTGCATCTTCACTATACTTTGCATTAGTTTGCATCCTTAAAGCATTAGCAATTCTTTTGGTTTTTGCGTGTGTGAAGTGTGTTGCAAGAAAAGAAAAGAAAAAGTTTTTGCTTGCTAAGTGTTTCATCGAAAGAAAAATGATTGCATTCATGTAGTTACTTTTTCTTTGATTTTTGGTTGAGTCATACACACATCATCAAGTTTCACTTCTGTCATTCCCTGACTTAAAGAATAGACCTTAAAATCAAGTGCTAACTAAAATTCACTAGAACTTTTTCTTTTAAGCTACATACACCAACAAGTTTTAGGATTTTAGGGCCTTGGATTAGGCGAGTGGAGAGGTAACTCCCCAAGGCCATTTAAATTGTCAAATGTAGGAGTCTGAATAGAGAGTGCAAATCCAATAGCGTGAGGAAGACCAGGAAAGCTCCGTATCTGGGAGCTAAGCATGAGGGTTTTTGAAGACAAGGAAGAGAGATACCCCCTCTCCTACTTGTCCGATCTTACCTCACGACTGTTCCGCCTGGCTTCTACAACGAGTTGGTATCCATAGTTGCTACTCCTAGGGATCTACATAGGTGGCTGCGGAGGGGAATCCTGTCGCACCTGAGGTCGACGTTGCATCACTCTCAACGGTACTACTGGAGGGAACCCTTGCGAAGATTGGGGGCTTGCACCGACATAGGCTATTGTTAGGAGGTCAGCGTAACTTCCTCTGTTACCTTCGCTGATAGGACTGGGCCGTCATTATCCCAGACTATCTTTGGAAGGCCCCTTACTCCATTTTCTTGTATTTTGGTGTCCGGTCCTCATCACCCAGAGCGGAAATACTTGGAGGTTGTTTGACTGGCTGACTTCTTTTAGGGACTTTATAGTGAGTGCTCTTTGCTCCTTGTATTTAGTTGGCTTTAGGTATTTTTGTCTAGTCACTTTTGGATTTGATATTCTGAGTGACTGAATTACCACTCTGCCAATCTTGAAAGGCTTTTGGTCATTCTTTCGGAAGTTGTGGAGTTTCCTCCTCAAGGGCAAAGGTCTTGATTTTGTGTTTATATTCCTTGAAAAGTCATTCCTACATTCCCGTAAGGGAAGGGTTTGAGAATCAGTTAGATATGGCCAATATTCCTGTGGAAACCAACCAAGGTACCCTTCCCAAAAGGGATCCTTGTGCTTTTCCTTTATTTGGAAACGTTGGTATTCCCTTGGTGGCCATTTTGAATATTCCTGGGTTGAATGTTGGACTACCCGTTTGGCTGTGGTCCACTCCGAATATTCCGAATTCTCTTGAAGCCTCTCAGTTGAATGCTTTATTTCAAGGGCATCACATGGGTGCTAATTGTTCATCTTCTTTCAAAGAGAAATCTGGGATTCTTTCTTCTCCTCCTTCTTGTAACAAGAAATCTAAAAAGGGAAAGAGGGAACTAAAGAAGAAGAAAGAATAAAAATTTTCTATCCCCCACTTCATCTTCACCGCTGCTAGTCATGGTTGAAGATGAGTCTTCAACCTCTGCTAAGTCATGTTGGAAGATGGACCTTCAGCCGCTGCTAGTCATGTTGGGGGCATAAGTCTAGTCACTGCAAGTCATACTAGCACTTCATCTTCAACCGTTGCTAGTCATGTTGAAGATGAGTCTTCAACCTCTGCTGTCATGTTGGAGATGGACCTTCAGCCGCTGCTAGTCATGTTGGGGGCATAAGTCTAGTCACTGCAAGTCATACTAGCACTTCATCTTCAACCGTTGCTAGTCATGTTGAAGATGAGTCTTCAACCTCTGCTAGTCATGCTGGAGATGGACCTTCAGCCGCTACTAGTCATGCTGGGGGCATAAGTCTAGTCACTGCAAGTCATACTAGCAAAGAGTCACCAACCTCTGCAAGTCATGTTCAGGACTCTCCGCAAACCACTGCTAATCATGTTGGCAGAATGGAGGTTGATAAGAAACCTGGATGTAGAAGTTTTAAACTTAAGTTCCCTTGTAAGATATGCAAGGGAGACCATCTTACCCATTTATGCCCTGGTATTCCAGAGGTTCAAAGGGTATGGTCCGAATCTGAAATTTCTTCTACTCCTAGATTTGATATGGTTTCTCATCAAACCCATCAACCATTGGTTGATAATGTGGTGGCGCCAGTGCAATCTCTAGCCGATTACACTCCTCTTTTGGGGGGTGAAGCACCTAACAAAAGAGTCTGCTTAATTTCTAGTACAGAGTCTTCTAGTATAGGGGGCATTCTGGTTTCTTTGAATGTTCCCCCTCCAAGTTCTAAGAGTGTTTCCTTTGATTGGGATAGTCTTGTCGAGCCTCGTCTTCCTTCCGCTGCACCTTTTCAAATAAAGGTCAGAGTGAATTCCACAAATGTCTATCGAGGTATGGTGGATGAAGGATCCTCTGCAAGTATTATATCCTCTTTGATGTGGAAAGCTTTGGGTTCCCCAAAGTTGTTGACAGCTCAGAGTCAGTTGTTAGCCTATGATAGAAGACCTAGTGAATCTATGGGTGTTCTTCCTCAATTGCCTATCACTTTAGGTGGGAAGACTGTCTTAATTGATATGATGGTGGTTGATAGCCCTTTAGAATTTAATATGCTACTTTGGTGTGATTATGTCTATGTTATGAATGCTGTGGTGTCTTCACTCTTTCGAGTAATCTTCTTTCCTCATAACGGGAATATTGTCACTATTGATCAGCTTGCATATGATAATCACCACCCTAATTCGACTTTATTACAGAGTACCCCTTGGTTTGTTCCAAGTGTTGAAGTAGACTCTACCCTGCCACGGGTCAATTATGTGGCATTCAATCCTCAATGTTCAATCGCTACTGAGAAGGATCCTTTGACTTATTACTCTCCTTCTTGGGACTTGGTCCCAGCAGTTGACCAAGAGATTCTTCCTATAGGGAAATGGGACCCTTTAATTCCCTCTGTTGATCCTTGTAGTTCTCATGATTTCTCAGAACTTGTTTTGCCTTCACAGGAGGAACTCTTTGAAGCCATGAGCTATGACTACCAAAGGAGTCCTTGGCCTGAGCCCTACAAGGGATTTGTTCAACAGAACTATTATGCGTAAGCCGCAAGGCTGCGTGGTTCCCTGTACCATATTGTATATATAAGGTACGCATTTTCAAGTTTTGTATTCTATAACACAAGATCTTATATGAAGTTCATATGTGGGATGTATTAACTTTGTGTCTAGTGTTCCTATTTATGTTTACAAAACTTGGAAGACTTCTCCTTTGGAAATTTTTATGGTTAGTCCGTTCTGACAGGTATTGGTTTCCGAAACTGGCATATAGGTTAGGTTTTTCTGTCTGCATTGTGCACTTATCAGTTTCCTTTTCCATTTGGCCTTAGGATCGACCCCACCAAGTTATGGTGCGGAACCTTCTCATTGCTTAGAAGTACCATGACTTGTGTGGTAGAGCCTACCTTATCATGGGTGCCCTAGTTAGTACCTGGTTGTCACTTGGCACTCATGCTGATTTTTTGTCCTTAGGTTCGGAAGTCCTTTGTAGTCCCGCCATGACTTATGCGTTGAAGACTCATTCCTCTTAGCTTCTTCACTTTGTTCTGGCCTTATACCCTAGAGGCTCCTTTGTGTTGAGTTGTACTACTGCATTACATGTTGACCATTTGCACCTTTTGGCCTAGAGCCGGCTTCACTTGGACTCACGTTTAAGCCAACTTTTGACCATGACATCTGCAAAATCAACCTTACATGCCTTTGACTTCTGAAACTTGACACACCTTGACCCATGGAAGGAACACACCTTTGAGTGTCACTGACCAGTTTTCGCCTCCCTGCATTGAGCATAGGAATGTTCCACTCCCAGGAACTAGATCATCTGTTTCATCGACACTCGTTATTTCCACTATACCATAGCATTCTTTTATTCTTTTTCGAGCTTAACAGAAAAATACAAAAATTAAATATTCCAAAAAGAGCGGGAACGGGACAGTATTTCCATCTATTATTGGCAGCTAGAGTCAGTCGTGTCGCCCTTGAACAAAGCACTCAAAACAAAGTCTCCTCCGCTTGGGTGGGATTTAGTTTGACTTTGGTAAGCCTTAACCTTTGTTATTGAGTCAGTTCTCCCCTGATTGGTTATCTCTTCCAATCATACGGAGGGTTTGTTCGTGCCTCTTGCAAGACGAACTTATACAGATTCATCATATGTTGCCATAGTCACATTGAGTCGTGCTTTTGTTCAAGGGAAGTTAGCCTGAGTTGGCCTCTCTGCTGTGTCTCTTGACTCATTTTTCAGTCGGCCATCCTAGTTGTCAGTGTCATGTCTCTCATCACATCAGTTATATTGGTCCTTTACTCGTGCCGGTTTGAGAAGGTCTCCATTGACTTCTTGCTGGCAGGTCTTGTCCTTATCGACGACGACATCTTGCTCTAAGGGCAGGCCTAGAGCTGAACCCTCACCCTATTTTCATTATTGATAGGTTACCTTGTGCTCAGCATCGATCAGTATCATGGGTCTTTGACTGAGTGGTTTCCCTTGTGTTCGACGTCAGCTTACATTATCACACATTGGGATTCGTGCAGTACCTTGGTTTCCATTTGACCCTATCAGTGGATACCTCGCCTCTGTGTCAGCTTTCAATATTGGTTGGTTCAGAGGGTTTCTGTCGTGTGCTAGCCACATCTTGTGTACGCCGGAAACGTACTTCGATTCAGTTACTACATCTTTTTCATCCGATTCCTTCCACATTATTGGCCTGCGGGTTACACTCGTGCTAGATTGATGAAGGATGCCTTAATGCCATCCTTCTAGCGGATCTTTCCCTATCGACTCCGACTCATTGCTCTAGGACAAAGATATAGAGTCCATTTGGCAGTACCTTGGGGTTTGCAGTCATTAGTGGCAGATCCTTCGCTATCGACAGTGGGAAACCATCATTGTCTCCTGATCGATAGATTCTTACAGGTGTTTGACTCCAGCTCATTTAGTCGCACTTGTTGGTTTGTACTGGGTACCTTGATGCTCATTATCATTATCGGTGAGTAGTCTCACGTTTTTTAACAGTATACATCATTGACTGGTAATCAAACGATTTCTCACATGGTCGAATTCAGATCATTTATTCCCATAGTGTAGAAATGTACCACGGCGGTCGGTGAAGACCTCAGGTTGTATCAGCATTCATTGGTTCACTTGACAGTTGCTCCTGTTGCTGCTAGTTGATACCACTCCACCTTATATGTTGTAGCCAGTCATGGCGACATTCTATGTGCTGGCACCTGAGTTTGCAGTGTAGTACCATCCTTTTCCATCATGTTCAGTTGGTACCTTTTTGGGATCAGTCTTTGATATCAGTGATCCGTTGTATTTCTCAGCATCATTGACAGTTTTATATGTGATATTCATACATGTACTTGTTCGATCATGATCAGATGATCCATTATGTATTTTCTAGTCATTTATAATTGTATACTTAGTGGATCCACTTGTACTTGATATGCGGACATGCTTTGCTTTCTCTGAGCATGGGTATGCCCGCCTCAGACGATGTTTCTTTCTGATCTTCTTTTGTGGCTTGGCAGGCTGAATTCTGGTGAAGTACTCCTCGCTTTTGGAAGATTTCCTTTCCATGTACTTGCTTAATATATTTCGGCCATCATGTACCCCTTCGGACCTCATATATTAGGGGGCATCTGTTATAGCTCCAAATCTCACTGTTATGGTTTGTGATGCTGCACTCATGGCCTAGGGCAACACCTCCTTCCAGACCTGGTCCAAAATCTAAAAAACAATGTTTTATTCCCTGTACGTGACATTGCCCTGAGTTAAATGCGTGTATACGCGGGTTCATATATACCCAACCCGCGTATATGTATTAAAACACTTAAAAAATTATAAAAATCCTTATTTTTGGGCGGAGATCGCAGGTTTTACCTGCTGATCGCCTGTTAGTGCCCGTGGCCTCAACTGTCCCCAACCAATTCCTAACTAAAAAACTACTTTGGAATTGGTATAAAATGACACCAAAGGGAAGGCCTAAAGAAGGAGAGAGTATACAGAAAGGTTATTATACTGAGATTTCCCCCTGATCAGGTCTGAAGACCCTTGTGCCTTCTGCACTTCCCCCATTTTGTACAGGAAACCCTTGTGTCCTTGTGATTGGATGTTCATCCCTTTGTTATGACATCTTGGAGTGAGTATTGGAAGGAGACCTACTAGAGGGTTGAGGCGGGACGGATCCAGAAGGAGGTTGAGCTTTGAGCCTGCAGAAGTGGTTCAGGTGATATTGCTATTTTTTGTACTATTCTATTTTTCTAATAAAGAAACACGTCTTGTTCCCGATACACTTCTTTATTTATGTTAATGATGTTCATGTTTGAATTTCATGTATGAATGGATGTCTAAAAGTTTATAACTAACTCCTTTCTTGTATAACATAAAGATGATTTTCACATAAATCTTTGTCCATATACTGTTGCATTCTTTGGAATTGTTGCTTTTGCGGGACAAAGGAGCCGAAGGGATGTGAAGAAGGGTTTGGACCCTTGAGGAACTACCCAAACGTAGGACCTGAGGTACGTCCTTCTCACCTTAGAAATAACTTTTTCTAGCATAATGGCTGTGTGTGTGCATGTTTCTTGATTCAGACAACTTTCAGTCTGCTAGGGTTCCACCCAAGAGCCTTAGGGGATAAAATACCGCAACAAGGCTCCTCATTGTTTCTTCTTCATAGGTTTCTTCTTCATCATGAATCTGATCTGATGTTGATGGATAGTCCTCATCATCTTTGAAATCTTCAGATCTTACCTGCCTAGGATTTTTTTCTTCTTCATCAACCACTACATCAATACTTTCAACAATTTTTACAAGCCTTTTATTATAACACTTGTAAGATTTGTTGTGTGGAGAGTAACCAAGGAGAATGCCTTCATCTGCTCTAGGTTCAAACTTGCCAAGATGTTCATCAGTATTTTTGATATAGCATTTTCTTCCAAAAATTTTGAAATATTTTACCAAAGGAGTCTCACCATACCAGAGCTCATGAGGGGTTTGAGTGCTGTTCACCCGGACATTTGTTTTGTTGAGAATCACAACTGCAACAAATGCAGCTTCACCCCAAAAAGTTGCGGGAGTTAAAGGTTCATCAAGCATAGCACGAGCCATTTGTTGACTATTCTGTTCATCCTTTCCACTACTCCATTTTGCTGAGGAGTCTTGGCTGTAGAGAATTCTCTTCTTATTCCATGTTCTTCACAAAAATAAAAAAAAATTCATTCGAGGTAAATTCTCCTCCTCGGTCAGACCTGAGGAATTTGATTCTGTGATCTGATTTGTTCTCAACTAAAGCTTTGAAGGATTTGAATTTTTCAAAGGCTTCATCTTTGTGCTTCATTAGTCCTATACAAACCATAATTGAATAGTCGTCAATAAATAATATAAAGTATTCTTCTCCCGATGTGACCTTTTCCTAGATGGACCACATACATCAGTATGGACAAGTTCAAGTGGCCTGCTAGCTGGTCCTTCCTTCTCAGTGAAGTTAGTTATGGTTTTCTTACCAAACTGACATGATTTACATATTGTATTATCTGGAATTTTGATGTCTGGAAGACCAAAAACTGCCTGGTATTTGCATGCTTTCCTTATTTGTGAGAAGCTTAAATGCCACAATCTCCGGTGCCATAGCCAGTGTTCATCATTCTTTCTTAGATAGCATTGATGTTGTCCTTCTTTGAATATGTAAAAATTATTTGGAGTTCTTATGCCTTTGATCACTGTTTCTCTTGTATCAATATCACGAACACTACATCCATTTGATCGAAATATTACCTCTGTTCCTTGATCTCACATCTGACTGACACTCAATAGATTATGCTTTAAGCCATCAACATACATAAAATTTCCTGCTTTGACCTTTTCTTTTAAAAGAACAAAACCTTTACATTTTATGAGTGCAGGGGTGTCATTTCCAAATGAGACCTTCTTCTCCTTCTCCAAGGCACTATATGACTGAAGTTTTTCTTTATCACCTGTCATATGTTTCGAACATCCACTGTCGATGTACCATTGATTTTCCTGCCCTTCC
>APFE030158750.1:22783-43940 GCA_000404065.3 Pinus taeda
CATGAGTGTAGTAGCTTTTCTTACTTACATTCTATTTCTTGTTCCATCTAACAGGTTCCTTACCTTTGTCAAGCTTATTTTTATGAGGACACTTGGAAGCATAGTGACCGACTCTTCCACAGGAAAATAATTTGAAGGGTAACTTACCTCTAAATCTTCCAGCACCCCATTGAAGGTTCTTGACAAAATTTGATTCTTCCTCTTCTTTTGACATATGTCCTAACTCATAGTAATCTCCTTTACCTGAAGCCTTGAATGCAGCTTCTCTCCTATCTGATGGTCCTCCTTTCCTCATTTCATAAGCGGTTAGAATTTTGTGTAGCTGTGACATGGTAATTTTCTATAGATTCTCCTTTTCTTCTATTGCAGAAACTTTTGATTCAAACTTAGGAGACAAATATCTTAGAACCTTTTCAACCACAACAACCTCTTTTATTTCTTCACCCAAAATTTTCACACAATTAACAATCTCATCTATACAAAGGAAATAGTTAGCCACACTTTCATCATTGTACATCCTCAGATTTTCATACTGAATTCTGAGGGTTTGAAGTTTTGCTCGTTTTACCTGCTCATCTCCTTCATAGCTCAGGACAATCTTGTCCCATATTTCTTTAGCGGTTTTATACTACATAACCTTGACGAATTTTGATTGAGATAGACATCCTAATAGAGCGTTGACAGCCTTTGCATTTGTTTCAAACTACTTCTTCTCAGCCGGATCTATAGGAGTTGCTGATGGAAAACTGTACCTTGTATCTATGATATCCCAGACTTCTATACCAAGAGATTGAAGATAGGCTGTGATTCTTACCTTCCAATAGATGAAGTTGGTCCCATCAAAAATTGGTGGCCTGATCGATGCTTCTCTCTCGTAGTTGCTCATGGTGATAGATCTTCCTTCAAGTGATCAAGCTTCTTTTGAAGGACCTGCTCTGATACCAATTGTTGGAAATAATACTGAGAGGGGGGATGAATTAGTATTATCTAGTCAATTATTTTATTTTCAAACCCAGAACATATACGCTACTTCAGTTAGATGAACCTGCATATATACACAACTACAGATAAGGAAACATGCGTATACTATAAATATTTATAATTTACATTATTTTACAAATGTTGATCATTAGTTTATGCTACATAATCATATAAACAGTTACCAGAAACAGAGCAGAAGACAACCACACACAAGAAAACAAGATATAAGGTGGAAACCCAATGTGGGTGAAAACTACCTGCTGCAATTCGTCTCTATCTTCTTAGAAACTTCTTTTTACAATGATTTTGTACTAGTGTAGTCCTTTACCAGTACGCAGGCTGCTACCTACAGAGAGCTACAACTCTCTCTCGTTTCCAGCTTCTCCTGGAAGGGAGCTACAACCCCCTTAGTTCTTGTACTAGTTGAGATACTAGTACACAGGCTGCTACCTGCAAAAGGCTACAACCTTCTCTTTCTTCCAGGGACCATGTTTCATAAATTTTCAGACTGGATCCACAAATAACATCAATCAAACATCAATAAATTCTGCATCAACCAATCACCTTTTCACAAATCAAGACTGAATCAAAATAAACACTTCTCTGACAACTGTACCCAGATCATAGTAACTGTAATCACACCCCAAATTCTGAACCCAGATCACTGTAATAATCAACAGAAGTAGCTAGAACATAAATTAAGAGACGTACACTACTCCGATATTTAGAAACCTGTGTGAATACGCTTCTGTGCTAAGATCAACCTGTGTATACACCCTTTTGACTTACAGAAACTGCGTGTATACGCTTCTGTGCTAAGATCAACCTGCGTATACGCACTTTTGACTTACAGAAACTGCGTATATACGCGCCTTCGCTTCATTGAACCTGCGTATAGATCTATAAAGATAATTTACCCCTTCAAATGTTCAGATATTAGTTTACCCAGATTAGCAGATTTATAGATCAAGCAAGTGCAACATAGAACAGATCAAAATCATACAAAGATACTACCATTCAATCCTTAAGATTTTGACTCATCAAAAGAACTTATCCTTCTCCTTGCACTCAGGTTCCTTCTTCATTCAGATCCAGTTCTGCACCACTAATCACCAGTATTCTAGATCTAGCATGATATTAGATATTCAATCATTCAGATGATGTTTTCCCAATGATCTTCTTCCTCTTTTATAGTCTTGCCTTTCACAATACCACGGTCCAAAAACCATAACACTTCAATACCATGGACCCAATACTTGGGATCAACACTTATGATGAGATACCATGGCCCAAAACCATAGGTTCAAATACCAAGGACTAAATACCATGGACCAAAAGTAAGTTCTCCCACATGTACGCGCTTTTCTTTGCATGAAAGTGCGTTTTACGCATATGCGCTTTGGGAACGTCCAACCCGTGTGTATACGTGGCTTCGTCAAAGTGAACCTGCGTATATATCTTTTTCTTCTTTCTGAGTGCCTGGGCTATGATCTGTCACCAGAGTGAGTTGCCATCAAGGACAACACCTATGCCATAGCATCAAACTTGCCAAACCTGTGTCATAATGCCAACAAGGGGCTCTATATTTTTCTCTGAAATGGGGTGTCTTGTCCCTTTCCACATCTCGTTCAATAATATTAATAGTTCAGTTGGAATGCCGCACCATTGTGGGTGGCCACCATTCCCCTTCAAGTCATATGACTCTCATTCAAACATATTCTTTAGGTAATTATGGAGGTATGGAATGTGATGGTAAGGTGGCTCCCGCTCCGATTAATTCTCTTGGTCAGGTTGATGCTCCAGCTTCATTGTAGTCCATTGCAAAGCAACTTAGATGAATTTAGGAAAACATGGACATCATTCAAGAACACCAATATGAGGACTGAAATGAGCTAGTTTCATATATGAATGATATTCAGTTTATCCAGAACGAGATTATAGAGTAGCTGGACAATCTTCGTTAGAGCTAATGTCGCACCAATAAGCATCTTAGTGATCTGGAAGCTCATGTTGAACACATTGACTTCCACATGCATGAATGTGTTGGATTTCATGTTGCACCTCCTGTAGTCCCTTCCCATCTCCCTCCTTGATATGTTACTGTCAGTATTTGTGCTATTTTTGTCTCTCTTTCATGATGTATGGCTCTTAAGCCTAGTGGAAATAATGCTTGTAAGGATGTATCTTTGGCATACTCTAGCCCCCAGTGTCAATAGGTATGGTTAGAATGAGGCTCAGGGAGCCATAGAGACACATTTTGTAATATATGTTTTTATGAGAAATAATCAAATAAATTTGACTGACAAAAAAAAACCATGGTAAAGTGGGAGTGGATATCCACGATTAAGAATATTGTTTAACTCATATATTAATTCATTTTATAATAATAATAATAAATTTATAACTTAGTTAATTTTTATGATATATTTTAATCTAGGCAATGTCGGATGGATTGTGAGGTAAACATTTTGATGCTTATCAACATTTATCAACCATCTAATTTATATGGTTGTGATAGTTAAAAGTTTTGGATAAAAAAATGTATTGTTATCACTTCATAGTGTTAAGATAATTTCACACATGTTTAACTTTTTAATTTTTCATGCTATTGAATTTGAAATATGAAATTAAAAGAAATCATTCATGAAAAGTAATTGGTATAACTTTGTGAATTGGGAAATGAAAATGTTAAAGTGAACGAGTGTTGTATGGCAGTTTAGTTCTTATCAAAAAAATTAGAAAATATATAACAAATAGATAACTTAATATGACTAAATACAAGTACAAAGGAATCTATAACATAACGTTAAATTATATATATATATATATATATATATATATATATATATAAAAATAATGCAGGATTGAACTGTGTATCTTAAAGCAAAAGGGATACTTATGAATTTTGAAGAGCAAGTGCATATTAACGATTATAAATTAGGTGTAGACATCATTGTAACAAAATATATTCATACCATCTCATATATATTAGCTATTTATTTTTTGTACTCGTAAAAAGTGAAATAAATAAAGTATATATAATAATATAATAAAGTATATCATATAGTATGTTAATAATAAGTATATATAATATTATTATATTTATATTATATATTAACATATATAATATTGTTGGGGTGAAATTTGGGAGGAGCGAAGTGGGAGGCCTGGTGCAGAATGGTGATGGGCTAGGGTTTTGAAGTTTTAACTAAGGGGAAAGTTTCTTTCTCCCTTAGTAAATCTCTCTGTTTTTTTCGTTTTTCACCTGATAAGTTTGTGCTTTTCTCCTATTATAGAGGAGAGGATTCAATGTGGGTTTATCTTTTAACACATCAAGTCCTGTAGATAGAGTTAAAGGAAGAGATAATTGTTAAGGGGATATTTCATTTATGATGGGCTTGACAACCTTTGATCTGGCATTTCTTATTATGGAAGCTTCCAGCATGGTCATGGAGGATTTGATGGACTTTGAGAAAGAGAGTTGTGATGGAAGTCCCATTTTTAGAAACTTTGAGGAGCTTATAACATCTTGGAAAAAAAGGAGACAAGGCATAGATGGGTGAGACCTCCAACCAACATTTCTACAGGCCTAGGCCTGGTGGAGGTTTGGAGAGAAGGTTTGCAACTAGAAGGGATACCATCATAGACATTACTATTTTCCATGGGTAGGAGGCAATTATCTCCCTTGGTCACATAAGGTTTTAGTCTCTTCTTGAGGGGTTATGGGAAAAAACCCCAGTAATAATATTTTTTTCTGGGACTTTGAATAGTAATGCAGGCTTGGCTATGGACATCTCCTTTAAGATAAATATACCCTGCTCACAAATTGATTATGCACCTCATTGGGAAGGGAATCATGAATACCTGGATGATTTGATTCAAGCATCGAAACATCCATCTGCACAACTTGTTATAGGGTAGGTCTCGACTAAGGGTTACAAACCCATTTCCAACAACATCCCAAATTATATGGAAAACCTTATTGTTCTAGTGTTTCAAGAGATCAGGGTCTTTGAATATAGGGGAGGTGAGCAGGATGTTCAAAGAAGTAAGGGTTTCAAATAACCAAATTCAGTGGATTCAAGCAAAGTAACTAAGGGAGAAAAAGACAGGGTCATCAAAGGAAAGAAACCTCACACCAAATTCATCCTGAGCCTAGGGGTGGATCTGCGGATGCAAGAAGTGACAATGATGGTAGACAAAACCCTAGTTAGTAGGACGCAATGCTAGAAGTTAAACATCAAAATGTTGGAAGCTTAGGTGGTGTCGAAGTAAGCCCAATTGTTTCAAACCCCCCTAATGTTTTTCTTTTTGAAAAAGGGTGGATACAACTTGACTACAAATGTCATGAAGAAGCCCTAGTCATATCTTTGAGGGTATGGAGTATAGACTCAACTCCATTTATATTCAAATTTTGGACACCACTTTTCGATGTGAGTAGGGAGAGGATGGACATAGCATTAATATAGGTGTGGCTCCTTGGTTGGCTGCCAAAGTTATGGAAAAAATAGATTTTCAAAGATGTGGGGAACAATTTGGATACCCTCCTAGCAGTGGATTACTCATTTGTGCTAACTAAATATTAGTTGATGGCAAGCATTTTAGTAAATATTGACTTACGAGAGGGCTTATCGGAAGCGCTGAATATTGGGGATGGTAGCAACAATCTACAACCTTTGGACTATGAAGTGATTCTATTCAAATTCCGAAGATGTCACCAATATGGACACACCCTAAAGTTTTGTAAGTTATTGTTAAAAAAAAAATCAGAAAGATCATGAGCTGAAGGAGACCACTAAGGTAACTTCATGCAATGTTGGCTCGAGTGCACTCAGGAATGAAACATCACACACCCCCTTAGATACTCCCATGGATGAAACTTCAATCCCTTATCAATGAGCTAAGGATCTAGCAACGGAAATCTCACGGACACTGGAAAGAGGTGATCCAATTCATCCTAAACTAATTGGAGTTCCAATCACTTCCTCTAGTGGTATGTTGGTATTTGAGCCTCCTGTTAATTCTCTTATTGAATCCTTTTCTTATTTGGGTAAATAATGGGTGTTATTTTGTGAGAATAGGTCCTTTGTGATTCCTTTTTCATTGGTCACATCCCTTTCCCTGTCCAATGTTGCATGTAACTTACATAAGGGATCTGCCAAAATGGATATTAAGTTTTTTGCAAAAATAAAAGATCCATCACAAGTTGTTGGTTATTGTGGATGGACGGATCTTCTCCATATAATTTTGACATGTTATAACAAAATCTTGTTCTTCTAGAGATAAATCCAAAATGCTCAAGTGCAAGAGCCTATGTACCCATAATTGTGAGTATTTTTTCTTGTCACATGAGTGATAATCCCTTTAGTACATAGGTATTACGATTGAGCTTTTGGACTTCATCTAAAAAAATATAAGATTATTTTGAGGCACATAATGCAAATGAAAATTTAAGAGTCAAAAAATTTTGATAGAAAATTTCCTTAATATCTTCTCTATATGATTTGAGAAGGCTTTGACATGCACAAAATTTTACACAAGAAGAATGTAATTTCTCTTGATTCAAATATTTAATTTATTTCATAGCAAAGGTTTACTAGAAAGTAAATTTTCACTATCAATCACTACAAACTTAACAAATTATTCCATTCACTATGTACAGGTAAAGTGGGAAACACTATTTAAGTACTAAATAAGTTTTTCAATATATGGGATATTGGATTAGAAAAACAAGGAAAAAGAGTTCAAGGTTAAAGATAAATAGCCAAACTTCCTCATAAAGCCTCTTCTCTCAAGAATAAAGTCTCTCTATGGTTGATAAACAACGTCCTTGTGTTTAAGACTCATCAGTGTTGAGGAATTGAAAAGTATCTTTGTAGATAAGAGGTAATTTCGATGATCAACTCCAAGGCAAGGCATTGAAAACTTTAGCAAAGCTCTGGTTGTTCCCTATAGTACATATAAGAAAATTGACTGAGCCATATAAAAGTTCTTCATATCAAAGAAAACAACATATTTTAGATTCAAAATAAGAAAGAAAAAAAACACAAGAAATATATGTACACATGCATGCATCATGGAAGTTTCAAAGTCATGTCATAGGGTTCACAAGAAAACGTGCACAGATTTGGGTTGTAAATTTATACAACAATCGTCGTCCTTGAAGAAGTTAAGAAGATAAGAAAAGCAGAGAGATTTTCATATTTTTAAGGCATCTACAGTTCAACTCAACTTGTCATAATTTAAGTGAAAAGTGGGTATAGAAAAGTTTGCTTTCAGTAGATTATAAGGGTTGAGACAAAACTTCTCATTTGGAATATAAGGGAGCCTAAAAACTTTGAATCCCATATGGAAATATATCCAAACTTATTTAGAATATAGAGAGCAAGGAAACTAGCATAGAAATAACTTATATTAAAATCCATCAATGCCCAAAGCTCATTTAAGTGGAAATTGCAGTTATTTAGAAACTTCGAAAAAATACCTTGAGAATGCATTCCAACAGCTCTTGGACCATCTACCCAAAAATTTTATGCTTTATGGAAATTACATTACTAAATCTTCATTTCACATTCAATGAATGCATGCACAAGGGTCGCAACACCACAATGGCTGAAGGGTTTTGAAGCCCTGTAGAATGTTTTCCAGCCACCAAAACTCATCAAGAAATTTTATTATCTTTTCTTAACCACCACAAAAACTAACAAGTAATGGGGACATGCATTGGAAGCCTATTCAACGTGCTAGATCATTCTTCTCAATTCAATAACGTCACCCCAAGTAGATAGCCTAACTATAGGAAACATACAAGCCCATACAACGACCATATGTACACAAATCCATAATACAATTACATAATATGGTGGAAAGGGGGACCCACATAGATTGAAATTCCAACATGGCAAGCAAAGGAAAGGTCCTTTCATAAAGTGGGTAGGTACCCTGCAATAAAAGGTAAGGTTATCATGTTCCTACTAGTAAAATGGCCATTTATTAATTTACTTGTATATCGAAGAGAAGGCACTTTCATGCATGTTGCCAAAAAATGGAAGGTTGAATTCATCATTACTTTCCACACATTGAAATAAGTCTGGTTGAGACAATATGAGAAACTTCCTCTACCACTAAGCTTCATTGACTTTGGATACCATAGGAATGGACTCTTTGTCTGTTATAACAATATTCCATCCTTTTAAAAATTTGACTAAGGAGGATTCCATCAACTCCCTCTATCGTGACAACGCCCTCTATCATGAAAGAAAATATTCTTATCATTGTTGCTCTCTTTGTCACATGATTCCTTCTGCTTTTGTTAGGAAAAATCCATATAATAACAAAATCAACTAGGACTTGTCGTATTTCCATCATGGTATGGCTGAGGTTCATACAAATTCTTCTTTGGTCTGGGGAAAATTTCTTCTCATAGCTCTCGCTCCCTCTTCGTGGGAGAATCCTCTTCCAAAAAATTTGCTTTTCTCTTCAAATACTTCCATCTGATGCCAAATCCTTGGCAGGGCTTCACGACGTACCTAAAATCCTCACTAGGAGGTCATGTAAGAATGATTATAACCCAAAAAAGAAAAACACAGACAAGGGGTAGCTAATAGTAAACCAACAACAATAATAATCAAGAAAGAGAGATATAAGATGCTTATCTTTTGAGGATGGAGGGAAATTTGACAGTTCCCACTTCATCATTGCTTTCTTTTAGAATTCATTTGTGAGTTCATCATCCTATTCTTCATCATCAGCATCTTGTCATTTCTTCCATTAGCAAGTGTTTCTTATTTCAGCGGAAGCATCAACCTTCAATACTTAAGGGCTAGTACAAGGGTTTTGTCCACAAACACTAGGTTTTTTTCTTAATCATATCCTTCAAAACTTAACTAGGGTTTAAAAACCCTAGAGCAAATGACATTATTGAATTCTCTCATATGCATCCCTTTTCAAGAAGCATCGTAAGTCTTGTACAATATCCCTTCATTAATGTTGTCAAAAAATACCCTTATCTCTGTCAACATCAATTTCTTACACCGTATTTCAAATAATTTTCAATATCCAAAAATTCCAAAACCATGAATCTTCACACCTCTGCATATGTGAAAAAATCAAGGATGTTCCATCTAAGTAGGTGTATCAACATTAATAACCCACTATGCCTTCATTTAGCACTTTAAATGGACAACATTCTCTAGCCATAGTAGGTAAAGACACAAATACAAATTATGAAAGTAAGAGTATTTAGGGGAGGAAATTCCATTGACTTCTATAGCAATTGTATAAGATAAATTTTACCATCAACCAATCCAAGAAATGAAAAATGGGAAGGTGGCGCTGCATTCGTATAAAATTAAATATTGAGTTAATTGTAACAAAAAAATGGTAATTTTCGACAATCCCATTTAACTATGATACATGACCAATTGGTCCAGGCTAAGAAATTATGAAATTTAATGGAATATTGCTAAGAGACATTTGATGCATATCTGAAGGGATTTTTCATTGTTCCCTTCTCACTCAAACATACTAAAACCAGGCATCAAGCCCACTAAGCTACCTCATCATAAATTGCATACAAGGTTGAAGAACTGTTGAAGACTAACTTCTAGAACTTATTTGTTCATTGATTTATTAATAAACATTAGTATTAAAGTGTCTCCGAACATTTTCCAATACTATACGACACATAAATGCCAAATCTTAGAGAAAATATATCAATGGCATTCTCAAATGTCCAATAAAGATTTGGATTTTTTTATATCATTCTAACTAATTCATTTTCCTCCCTACTAAAATCCTCATGACCTTCAACATGGAAAAATCCATGGAGTAACAACATCTAACTCAAATAATGTCTTGAACACATAAAAAGAATAAATCTATGATTAAAATTATAGCAACAATGAGCATAATTAACACATCTAATTTAAATAAGATGCTGAAAACCAAAAAAAATAAACCTATAATGAATTATAGCAAAAATAAGCATAATGAATTGTTAAAGAAGATACAAAAGCCAAGTAAAAGACCAAATGAAATATAAATATTTTGAATTCCCAAACTCTATTGGGTAACGATAGGTATAAGTATACAAAATGCAATTCTAATATTTTACATTTTTCCAGCTGCTTTCCAACTTCATTAAGGGAGAGATATGTATAAATGAAAAAACAAACCATTCAATTTTTGTACAGATATTGATATCAATATTTATCAATAGGGTACACCTTAAGTTTTCAGTGAATGGATCAATCAACACATTATATTAGTCACACCTCTATTATAAACCTCTTGACCCGCGTGATCAATAAATAATGTTCTACTTTAAAAGTTGATGGTACCACTCTCGGCCATTACACCTTCGCAACCCTTACTTTTAAATTCTTTATTTATGAAGAGAATTGATGCCCTAATATTCTATCAATAAAGCATTTTCTTCCTCATCACATTAATGGGCACATACTAGCTACAGACTTGGACGGAAAATGTTGTTGCTAAGATAGGTGTCAAAAGTAGAACCAATGATTAAAAAACAAACCAAATAACTTTTTCTAAAGCTACATAAATAAATTCATTAGCAAGCATATCAAAATAGTCAGTGATAGAAAAATAAAGCATTCTCACAAAACAATCTTATAAAATACAACCAATTTAGACCATTGCAAACTATGAATCGACACGAGTATATCATTAGCCACATAATTGGTCAATTTAGTAGATATGAGGCTAAATAATGGATAAAGTGAAAGCTTATTATCTTTGCATATAGGATAGATTATCTTCAATTTAGTAGATATGAGGCTAAATAATAGATAAATTTTAAGTTTATTATCTTTGGATATCAAGCTAGATTATATCTCCAAACTCTCCACTTTGTGAAGCCATCAAAAGAATAGATAAAAAATAGCACAGTTACATCAAGTCAGACAAAGCTAAGCCTAGCCAAGAAAAACATGAATAAATATGAAGATTTGCATCTTTTTTTTGTTGGTTATGAATTGATCTTTCTATGCTCAAGATAGACTTTGTATCACATGTCCGAAATGTTGACGTCAATTTCTCAAACACAATGAATTTGGAAACCCAAAATATCCAGTGTTCCACATGGACGCGGCCCCTAGGGTGGGGAATGCGCTTCCTCGCTCCCCCATGCTCCCGAGACAAGGAGAATCCTAATGAAACATTTCCCCACATCCCCTCGTTCGGGGAAACTCGAGGAAACTCTAGGGGGCCTTTTCCTAATGATGAAAAGTGTCCCCCGTGTCCCCCCAAATTTATTTAGTAATAACAATTAAAAACATAAAAAATTACATATTTTAATATAATTAAAAAAAGGAAAGTATAAATTAAAACTCTAAAACATAATCATTCACATTTCTTATTCATTTATCATTAACCCTACGATTTTACTTTGCCACCCAAGATTTTCCCACTGCCATCGCTCGACATTTTCCTTCTACTTTCGCTCAACATTTTACCTTCCACCCAAGATTTTCCCACTGCCATCGCTCGACATTTTCCTTCTACTTTCGCTCAACATTTTACCTTACCACCCAAGATTTTCCTACTGCCATCGCTCGACATTTTCCTTTTACTGTCGCTCAACATTTTACGTTATCATCCAAGATTTTCCTACTGCCGTAACCGACATTTTCCATCTGCAATATTTTGTGATTAATATTTACCATTGACCAAGGGCCTGAGGCATTTGGAGCTATGATTTTCATTTTGTGTCTTGGAGCTATCAAATTGGAGTTGCAATTTTGATTATGTGACTTGGAGCCACCGGATTGGAGCTGTGTTTTATTATTTAGTAATTTTTGAGCAATTTACTAGTATTTCTCTACTTTCTATGTTTAGTTTTAATTTAGTATTCTATGACTATTTTAGACTTCAACATAATGTCATTGTCATATGATGAGTTTACTTTCGATGTGCATTGTGTAATTTCAATTGTCAAATGATTATTTTAATTTAGATGTAACTTGCATAATATTAATGCCCATTTCCAAATGATGAATTTAGATGGAACATTGCATAATGGCAAATGATAGATTCAATTTAGTAATTTACTTTTAGATTTACAATTTTACATTGATGATTGCAGAAATGTCAAATGATAAATATGATGCATAATAATCTAATACAAGTGATTCATATTTAGATGTGAATTTCATAATTATTAAGATTTACTATTTACTAACTTAGTTATTGAGATTTTATTTTTTATTGTTATATATTACATTTTTTATAATTTTATAATTTTTATGATTTTGATGTTCCTCGTTTCCCCAAAATTTCCCTTAATTTTGGGGTTGCTTATATATGTCTCCCTTGTACATATCCTTGCTACTGCATTTCCCTATCCTGAAAACTTGGTGGAACATTGAAAATATCAATACACCACACTGATTTCAAAAGGCTTTATATGTTCTCAAAATATTACATGAGAATAATGCAATTTCTTAGGATTCAGATGGTTAATTTGTTACACAACAAAGATATACTAGGAAGTGAATTTGCACTATGGATCACAATAAAAAAAAACAAATGATTCTATTCACTACATATGAGTAAAGTGGGAAACCATACTAAAGAATTTTTTCAATGGACGGGATCAGAAAACAATGAAAAATAATTCAAGGTTAAAGATAAACATCCTAACTTCCTCATAAAGCATTTTCTCCCCAACATAAAGTCTCTCCATGGTTGAGCGATGGCTAGGCTCATCAATGTTGAGGAATTCAAAAGTATCTTTGTCGAGAAAATATGATTTCGAAGACCAACTCCAAGACAACGCGGTGATTGTTGCCTATAGTACATAGAAGCAAATTGACTCAGTCATATAAAAGTTCTTTATCTCAATAAAAACAAGCATATTTTAGATTCAAAATTAGAAAAAGTTACATATGTATAGCTGCATGCATCATGGAAGTTTGAAAGTCATACCATATTAGCATTCACAAGAAAACAAGGATAGAAATAAATTATATTAGCGTCCATGATTGACCAACGCTCAATGGGATGGAAAATTATAGAGTATGTTACATATAGTCAAGTGGAAATTAGAGTAATAGATATTTTTCTCTTAGACATTTCCAAAATTATGCTCCAAATGGACCTTGCTTGTATCTAAAAATTTTGAAACCTCTTTACCTCCATTAAAGGCCTTGAGAATGTATTCATCCAGCTCCTGGACCATCTCCCCAAGGTTTTTATGTTTTCTGAAATTACCATTGCTAAATCTAGTTTTCACATTCAGTGATTGCATGGACAAGGGTCACAGAACTAGAATGGCTAAAGGGTTTTGAAACCTTCAATATCTACACTGATTTTTCCATCCACCAAAATTCATCAAGATATAATTTCTCTTATTATCTTATCTACTGCAACAACTCACAAGAAAATTTATTTCTATCCTTTGAATCCAATAGTATTTATGTATTTCAACCACAAATAAGTGAAGAAAGTGATATTTTCTTTCTATAGGATAAAATGCACAGTGTATGGAGAATGAAGATACCCTCAAGGGCCTTCCCGAGACCCTTGGCAGACTGTAATATTATCTACAGTTGTCACAAAGCTACATGCATGTCCATACTCAATAACTAACTATCAAAGAAAAACAAATTCATTACCTCAAGCCTTCGTGTAGATTTGTTGGAGAGCACAATGCAGCCGGATGGAAGTCCCCTGAGCCAGCTCCGGATCAAGTCCTGCACATAGAAGAGACAAGCATAATCCCAACATACAACTTTGATAATTAATACATCAATATATAAAAGACATCTAGTTACACATAACTAAGCTACTCATGCTAAAAGGTATTGGACAAACAAATAAATGAATGCTAGTACCAACACCATAGAGTAGACAATACAACTTGCAGTTCTATATTAATTTCGAAAGAGTGATTACAACCATCTATTGCATCAACCTTCCCTTACCCCTCCAGCTCCTCCTTCTCTCTCTCCCTTCTTACCAACTTCTTATGCTTAGATTTGAGACTATGCTCGACAATCAAGTAAGCGACCCTTTCAAATGATCTGACCTCTATCACAATAGCCCTAGCTTTGCTTATGTAGGATTCAAGTTAGGGTTTCCAAGTTCCTCCATGAGTTTCTTTGGGTAAAAGCAATGATGTTTCCATGCTTTTGAGCTCTTTCCCATTTGCCTCCTTCATTAGGATTAGAAATCCCACAAACAGGTCGAACTTTAGATGTTTCCTTGCTTTTTTGAGTAGATTTAGGAGGGAATATAGATATATTTATGAGTCAATTCACTCCTTTGACATTTAGATTCTCATTAGGATCCACTAATGTTGTCCCCGAACCAACAAGTAGATTTAGTAGGGTCACTAATGCTCCCTTCAGCTTACAGAGAAGCTTTATAAAGCATGTTGTTAGTGTATAGACAACGTTGTTGGAAATAATACTGAGAGGGGGGGTGAATCATTATTAGCAAATCAATAATCTTTTCATTTCCATTATCAGATTCACATACGCTACTTCAGTTAAGGATACCCGCGTGTATACGCAACTGTGTTTAATGTAACTAGCGTATATCCAGTAAACTTATGATTCAGTTAGTTGATCTTCAATGAGTGCATCAGAACATTATTAACCATATGAATAGTAAACAGGTCAGTAAAACTAAATAGATCATCACACATAAGAAGCACACATGAACACCATGATATAAGGTGGAAACCCAATGTGGGTGAAAACCAGCTGCTGCAATTCGTCTCTATCTTATTTTAATAAGAAACTTCTTTTTACAATATTTATGTACTGGTGTAGTTTTATACCAGTACGTAGGTTTATACCTATAGAAGGCTACAACCTTCTCTCATTTTCCAATTTCTCCTGGAAGGGAGCTACAACCCCCTTAGCTCTTGTACTAGCTAATCTGTTTACTAGTACATAGGCATTGACCTACTGAAGGCTCCAACCTACACTCATTTTCCAGCTGCTTCTGGAAGGGAGCTCCAACCCTTGGATTTTGTACTAGCTGATATGTTTACCAATACGTAGGCGTCGGCCTACATAAGGATATGATCTTCTCTCTTCCTCCAGGGACCACGTTTCATAAATTTTCATACTGGATACTTCTGAAGCACAACACCATAATCTGAAGGCCACGTTTCATACAATTTTCATACTGGACCCATCAACAAAAATGAAGCACAAAATCAATCGCCACTGCAATAGAACGATCAACTACACTTACATCATTCATTTCTGAATCACCCAACACTGAATCACTGAAACCCTGTCACCAAAACATAGTCACCAGAACACAAAGCAGAACACAGAACTCTGCAACAATAACCAGATCCAACTGCAACTTTAAATATCATATCTCATATGTATACGCTACTATGATGAACCAAACTGGCGTACATACGCGCTTTTACCAAAGCCAACCTACGTACAGATCTGCAAATATTTCCTCATAACTTTGCAGTTTTTCCAGACATCAGTCATACCCAGATCATAACATTCATACAACAAAACATGCATCAATAATTCAGATCTAGTCTATCCATGATTAAATGACATAATGATAATACATTCCAAGCCTTGTGATCCTGATCCATCATCCATTATCAACCCCATAGGTGCTTCCTTGGTTCAGATCAAGCAAAGCATCACAAACCCATGACCAACATACTAGACCTCACACTTCATCAGATAATCAATCCTTACTCACTTGCACATCTTGCCCTAATGATCTTCTCCTTATATAGGTTTAGGCCTCTTTCAATACCATGGTCCAAAACCACATAGAACTAATACCTTGGACCCTATACCTGGGGTCAATACCTCAGACCAAATACCACAGACCAAAACTTAGTTCTCAAACATGTACGCGCCTTTCCTTGCGTGAAAGTGCATGTATACACATACACACCTTTTGTTCTACTAACCCGCATGTATACGCACTTTCATCAAAGTTAACCTGTGTATACCTCTCTCTGATCATTAATTCTTTGCTCTTCATCTGTTGCACTATGATCTGTCATTTGAGTGAGTTGTCATCAAGGACAACACCTGTATCATACCTCTGAGTGATTTTCCATCAAGGAAAACACATGTATCATAATGCCAATAATCTCCCCCTTTGGACTTGATGGGAACAACCACACCAAGTCACTCTCCCCCTTTGACATCAAGGGCAAAGGGCGGACCAAGATATTCTCTTCCTTGGTATACATTCTGTTGTCCATACTCCCCCTGAGTACCTGTTGAAATCTCTAATTGAGCTCCCCCTTTGTACATGCCAATCAATCCATGCTCTCCCTGAGCACATGCAATGTCTGCATAACATGACTCTATACATACATTGCCAATGACCTTCCTCAGGATTCATACATACATCAGTCTCCCAACCAAGTGGGAATACACCATTTTTTACTCATCCACCCAACCAAGTGGGATATACCAAAAGTTTATACATGACCCAAAAATAAGAAACATTACATCATCCATCCCATGCATAGTGGGGTTACAAATCAAAGACCAGCAATCTAATCAAGACCATGATAGTCATCAACAATTATCATACACCCTATATGATCTGCACCATAAGCATCTCTTAGCAATCATCATCAACCCGTAACCAAGGAATTTTAATCATAATGCCAACAATGCATTATTTGAGGCATATGCTCCCCCTGAACCTATGCCATGCCATCATCAAACAGAGCTTGATAAGTGACTGAACCATATCAGACTTATGTACTGCTGCTTTTCTTCAGAACATCATATACGCAACTGTGCAGCATCTACCTTGTGTATATACGCGAATTTTCTTCATGAGACCTGCGTATGAGATTTAGAACATTGATGTTCCAAACTTTCAGCTTCTTCTGTGTTTGTGATGTCTGTATATTCTGCTATGCCACATATTTCTGGCTATACTTCCTTTTTCTTCCATATCTTCAATTGTAATGTTGTTTTCTCCTTTTGGTATGGCGCCCAAAATCTTCTCTTACATTCCTTTGCTATATGTCCAAGCTTGTTACATGCATAACATCTTACATGTTTCACATTCCTCCTATAGCAGTCAATGGCTTTGTGACCAAAAATATTGCAAGAAAAACAATATCCCTTGAAGTACTTGGAACATGATGGTCTTTCTGTGTGACAGTCTTGAACCTTTCTACTTCTGCATCTGGCTGCAACATGTCCAAGATTATGAAATACAAAACATTCAACATTATTCATTGGAGGAAATAATCGTTTATCACTTCCATAGTTAGGAGCAAAAGATTTTCCTTGAGGAATTTCTTTCCTTGGCTGTTGATGGGGTTGTCCTCTCATCTCCTTGTTGAGCATTTCAGATTTCTCATTAGAGTTCCTTGCCTCACCTTGTGAACTAGATTCACCTTCAACAGATTCATAAAAATCAAGACCAGTTTTGATAGCAGGCGATCTTTGACTACTAAGAATATCATCCAAAATCTTAATACTATCTTGAAATCATAATAGTTTATCATTTTCTTCTAATTTACCTTTCAAGATATTTACCTCAACCTGATGTTGTTCTTCCTTTTCCAGACCTTGCTTCTTCAAAATTTCTTCATACTTTCTTCCTTCTCCCACTTGTTGCCTTAGATTGAGAATCTCTTTTTCTTGTTCTTCATTCAACTTTTGTAGCATTTGATGAACTCTGAAGGCACATTCCAGCTGAGCTTTTAAGTTGATAATTTCTTCTTTGAGGGCACTCTCCCTTTTGCTAAATAGATCTTGTTGATCTATGCTTTTATCTGATGCTTCATTTGCTTGTTCATCTTAAATATGAGGTGATTTAGAATCTGAATACTTGCTTCCACCTAATGGCAAACTATCCTTGTTCCTTTGAGTTGTCTTCTTCCTTTGACCCGCTTTCTTTCCCATTGTTCTACGGATCTCCTTCAAGCAATCAAGATTCTACCAAAGGACCTGCTCTGATTCCAATTGTTGGAAATAATACTGAGAGAGGGGGGGGTGTTGAATCAATATTAGTAAATCAATAATCTTTTCATTTCCATTATCAGATTCATATACGCTACTTTAGTTAAGGATACCCACGTGTATACGCAATTGTGTTTAATGCAACTAGCGTATATCCAGTAAACTTATGATTCAATTAGTTGATCTTCAATGAGTGCATTAGAACATTATTAACCATATGAATAGTAAACAGGTGCAGTAAAACATAACAGATCATCACACATAAGAAGCACACATGAACACCATGATATAAGGTGGAAACCCAATGTGCATGAAAACCACCTGCTACAATTCGTCTATATCTTCTTTTAATAAGAAACTTCTTTTTACAATATTTATGTACTGGTGTAGTCTTATACCAGTACGCAGGCTTCTACCTAAAGAAAGCTACAACCTTCTCTCATTCTCCAGTTTCTCCTGGAAGGGAGCTATAACCCTCTTAGCTCTTGTACTAGTCGATTCGTTTACTAGTATATAAGCGCCAGCCTATTGAAGGCTCCAACCTTCACTCGTTCTCCAGCTGCTTCTGGAAGGGAGCTCCAACCCCCTGGCTTTTGTACTGGCCGATATGTTTACCAGTACGTAGGCGCTGGCCTAATGAAGGCTACGATCTTCTCTCTTCCTCTAGGGACCACGTTTCATAAATTTTCATACTGGATACTCCTGAAGCACAACACCATAATATGAAGGCCACGTTTCATCCAATTTTCATCCAATTTTCATACTGGACCCATCAACAATAATGAAGCACAAAATAAATCACCACTGCAATACAACCATCAACTACACTTGCATCATTCATTTCTGAATCACTCAACACTGAATCACAAAAACCCTGTCAACAAAACATAGTCACCAGAACACAGAGCAGAACACAGAACTCTACAACAATAACCAGATCCAACTACAACTTTAAATATCATATCTCATAATGTATACACTAATATGATGAACCAAATCAACGTACATATGCGCTTTTACCAAACCCAACCTGCGTACAAATCTGTAAATATTTCTTCATAACTTTGCAGTTGTTCCAAACATTAGTCATACCCAGATCATAACATTCATACAATAAAACATGCGTCAATAATTTAGATCTAGTCTATCCATGATCAAACAACATAATGATAATACATTCCAAGCCTTATGATCCTAATCCATTATCCATCATCAACCACGTAGGTGCTTCCTTGGTTCAGATCAAGAAAAGCATCACAAACCCATAACCAGCATACTAGATCTCACACTTCATCAGATATTCAATCCTTGCTCACTTGCACATCTTGCCCTAATGATCTTCTCCTTATATAGGTTTAGTCCTCTCTCAATACCATGGTCCAAAACCACATAGAACCAATACCTTGGACCCAATACCTGTAGTCAATACCTTGAACCAAATACCACAGACCAAAACTTAGTTCTCCAACATGTACATTCCTTTCCTTGCATGAAAGTGCGTGTATACGCATACGTGCCTTTTGTTCTGCTAACCCACGTGTATACGCACTTTCATCAATATTAACCTGCATATACCTCTCTCTGATCATTAATTATTTTCTCTTGACCTGCTGCACTATGATCTGTCATCTGAGTGAGTTGTCATCAAGGACAACACTTGTATCATACCTCTGAGTGAGTTTCCATCAAGGACAACACCTGTATCATAATTCCAACAAACGTTATTGTGGAAACAAGGCCTGTGATTTTGCCTATTTCTTCAGCCATCGTGTCTTTCTCCTCTGAGATGATGAGGAGGTCATTTTGTTGTATAACAGATGCCCCCTAAAGTGTGAGATCAGATGTTGCGATGATGGCTGAAATACTTTACTTAACTGTCATTTTCCTTCTTCGACAAAAAGAGAGAGAGGATCGAAGCTTTGGGTGGTACAGGAAACCTGATACAACACACACACACACACACACACACACATATATATATATAACAACTAAAATCATGTCCTGAGTTAGGCATTCCCACGCTCAGTAGCTATGTCAAAGTGATTTTCTCATAAAAGAAATATGACGACGCTGGCCACCAATAAGCATAATGTGGATCTGGTGTCATAATAGGATCATCCTGATGAGCTGTCTCTAGAAAACAATATACACAACTTGGGAGAGGAAACAAGGTTCAGTGATGCAAGCCTCTACCCAAGGTTTTGATTTCCGCTTCACCGAACAACATAGATCGATGCATGTGAATATATGCATTGATGTCGAGCATGCATGAAATCGTCTAATTACCAGTCAATAATGGAGACCATTGACAGATGTGAGGAAGGCCACCAATAATGGTGATGGTCTCCAAGATGCAAAATACAATCAAGCGAGTGTGAAAGATGTCTTTTTTGTCAAAGACTCGTAGAATCACTTAACCATGAGTCAATAATGAGAAACCTTGATCAAATACAAGGTGACCTGCCACTAATGTCTGCAAGTGCCAAGGTACTGAATGTGTTTCTAGGTTGTCTTCTTAGATAGAGTGTTGAAGTCTATAGGAAGATACCTTTCGAAAGGTAGGAAATAATGTGTCCTACATCAATTGACACAAAATGGGACAAGAATGATTTGTTTTTTGAGGAATCTTTGAGAATTGGGTCAAAACAATGGAGGGCATGATGTAAGGATACGCTTAATGGGTTGATGGAGGAAACAAAAGGTTAACCCTTGAACAATAGAAGGCATGACAATGGTTTTAACCATGCAACACTAGACTCGTGAACACCAAATAGTGTTAGTATACAAAGATGCAAGAATATCAGGGTATTTAGGCTAAACTCAATGCATCTACAGTATTCTTCAAAGTGCCTGCATATTCCTGCATATTCCTGCATTGGCCAGAAATCTGATTTATGTAAGCAAGTTGGATGGCGCAGGTGTAAAGACAGTGTTCGAGAAGGATACCTGCAAGATGGTTCGAGGAGCACTGGTATTGATGCGGGAAGTTTGGATTGGAACTCTGTACAAGCTGCAAGGTAGCACTGTTGTTGACGAGTGCAATAGTTCTATGGTTCCTGAAAATGGAGCAAACAATCTAGTGGTCTCTAGAGAGAAGACCATGCTGTGGCATCAAAGGCTTGGACATATTGGAGAGAAGGGTCTTCGAATACTTCATGGTAAAGGTATGGTAGAAGGTATGAGTAATAGCTCTCTAGATTTTGATTTCTATGAAAATT
>APFE030158750.1:46825-71993 GCA_000404065.3 Pinus taeda
AAGATAAAAACTATAAAACAACGAAGTAAGAAAAAAGGTTAACTAAGCACATATGGTGCACCACACTTCATCAGTTTACAATACCCGGATTGATAATTTATGTAGAGCAATTTAAGACATTAAATTGACTAGACAAGCAGAAAGCAAAATAATATACACCGCAGTGTGCACAACGTAATGGGAAAGAAGGGAAAATCTCCGGTTGCTGAGGACAAAGAGATGTCGCCTTTATACACAGACACCACCTGCAATAGAGATGCCGGCATAACCACTTGGGAAGGCATGTACAGTCTGCTTGAAGAAGAAAATCCCAAAGATGGAGGTTCAAGAAACAGCAGACTCACGCGGGTCATCTGAGGCATCAATCACTGAACTTGCATGTTCATTCCTTCATCGAATAGCAACAAGACCTAAGATTCTTCCATACATATACATGGTTAAGTGGGTACTGGACAATGTCGATATAATAGACAGACAATTCAAGTCTCGAGGCCAAGACCTTATTGGGTCATTCACTCCACAAGATTTAAGGCTTATGTATCATCTACCAGAATCGCAGGCAACCTACAACAAGCAGTTCATGGAGAATTTTGCCAAAGAAAACGAAGATTTGGTGGAGTGTACCAAGAACGGGCCAATGAGAGAAGAACCATTGAAAAAAGACAAATATGGTATGTACAATAATGGTTCTCTCTCCTCCCCGTATTTCTTTGCTACTGCTATGCTATGTAGACTATTTGGAAGGCCCCATGTCAAAAAGTTTTCATCTGAGTGGCTACCCCTATTAGATGCAGCCATTAATGCCATTATTATGGATTGGGCTCAGATATTGTCTCATAATTTAGCTTCAACTATTTGGAACTACCAGTCCAAAAGAACTACCACTAAGAGGATTTATCCTCCTTTCTATTTAGTTGCTTATGTTATGGATGTAATCTGTTATGTTTCCAAATTTTCTTTAATGGGTTGGAAGTGGACTACACAGAATCCCTTGCCCATTCACATTTATCATAAGGAATTATGGGATTCCAAGTTTATTCCATATTTTTATAGAATTTTCCATGGAATTATGCTGCCTCTTTATAAAATGTTGTATAATAGGGATGCCCCAAGATTTTCCCCCGAAGCGGAAGTTGACATTCTCCTTGTCGCAAGATGGTTTGGGGAAGAGATTTTCACCTATGCCAAAGTATTTGGAAGCATTTCTCCCCCTCATGTCCTACCCTTATATGTTCCTGATAAGTTATTGGCTCGAGAAATTGCCTACCAGACCTGTGGAGTGGGAGGAATGAACAAAGAATTGAAAGCTAAGCAGAAGGCCATTTGCCTACAATTTCCAGTGGCCTGCAGGGCCTTTTCATTGTTTGATTTAGGTCATGCATTCAAAGAAGTAGACAATATGTTGTGTCTACGACTGTTCAAGTTTCCAGGAAGACAATTTGACCCTTTTGATGTCATTAATAATTTCACTACTGCTGTCAAGATAAAAGAATTTTCCAGAGAAGATGATCTTTTTTATGATGCCTTCCAACAGAAAAGCACACTAAAATAAGTTTTGCATATGGCTCAAGTTCAATTTCACCCATCAGAAATCCAAGAATTCAAATTGTACAGAGAAATGACATTAGCTAATATCCCCCTGGATAAGTTACGTTTGGAAGCAATAAGGGAGCCAACTCTCAGTATTAGTTTAAGTGGAAGCTCAGTACAGACAAGTCCAGATATAAGTTTGGAAAAGAATCACCAGAACACTATAAATGGTCCGAGAGTGACCATAATAAAAGTGAAGGGTCAGTTAGAGACACTACCCAATCTAAAGAGCACCTGGAGCAACAATTCTTGACTACACCACAGGTAAAAGTTCCCCACCCATCATCCAACCAGCAAAACCAGTAAGAGCTGAGCTGGATAAAGAGTGGGAAACATTCAATGAATTGAATAATACTGAGGAGAAGAGCACAAAGACACTTGAGACTATAGTATAGACAATGATAGATATGATCGTGGAAACAGTCAGCAGTGCTCCAGAAATTGAGCATATTCCTATTACCCCATCATTTGAAATCATGCTTAAAATAGAGGAAATTCCTCTTCTAGATGTATTCTATAGTCCGCAGCATAAGGCAGTGGTAAGAAGGCAAAGAAAGAAAAGGAAACTTGACAGTGTGCTCTCACCTGAGGCAGAGCAGCTAGACGTCCTTTGGCAAGACCCTACCAATGACCCTACTAAAAATTTGACCAAGTTATCTCAGATTGCAAGAGCCTATGCTACTACTACCATTGATAAAAGCATCTGAGGTACAACAATTACTTAAGGATAGAGAGGAACAAATCCAAATTTTGCAGCAACAGCTACAGCAAGCCAGTGTCAACCAAGAAGCAGAGAAAAAAGTTAGAAAAGCTACAACAAGATTTTCAACAAATGCAAATGGGATACCAGAACAATTTGGCCGAAAAAGAAAATTAGTTGTAGGCTATGCTTGAAATGCACAGAGATGATCCCAAGCTTACAGAGTTTGTCTCAGAAGCCCTTGCCTTAAATGACCAACTCTTGCAATAGCAAGAGGCATTATGCCAAAGAATATCGCAATGGAATTCCCATTGCAAGATAAGCGATAAAATTACCAATCAAGTAATCAACTTGCGACATGATTATGATTTAATAGATAAGATAATTTATGATTATTTGACTTGGCAGGAATCGAAAGAAGGAAAGAAAGCAAGTGCACTAAGAATCAATGAAGCCCATAAAGAAATGCTTTCCATAAATGGGACGCACAAAGTAGGAAGGTAGAGCAGGTAGCAGAAAAAGCAGCTACAGCAGCGAACAACATCATTGACTGTGTCAATGAAAACCTGCACAAAGAAAACCTCATTTCAGAGACCACACCGGGATTTCTCCCAAAGGCACAGAAACTGCAGCCAAGTTGGAGACAAAAAGTTGAGGAAATAACAAAGTCCATTAAGAAGTTAACCAAGTTGAATTGGGATACTTACTGGCAGTACTTGGTTAAACTGCACAATCAATGCATGACTCTCAAATGCCTTACAAACTCTACCGAGAAAATAGCGCTAGCACTTGCCGATTTTGTTTTCGTAGGGCAACTAAAATTGGAGGTCGGCCAACCGAAGCTCCTCAAACCGATGCTGAATGCTTGCAATCTCATAGAACAGATACATAGATAATTAATTCCAGATTCAATTTTAGTTTTAGTTTTGATTTATTTTTGCCTTAGATGAGGACGGTCATTTAAACCTCCTCCTATATTTTTGTAATAAACTATTTTTAGTATTTAAGAAGTAGTGTTTCAACCCCTCTCATGCATTTAGAGAGGGGTCCTGAATTTTTTCAAAAACATTTCCTCAGAACATACACTTCTGCACCCTCAGAGGAGGTTTTGATGAATGAATGGAACGAGATTTATTGACATTTGTGTTTAATGTCTGCTACTAAAATGCACTTTTGTACTCTTAGTAGATGTTGAATTAGGAAGAGATAGATCTATATTGCTAAAGCTCATGAGTAGGACTTGTTATCAATGGTACTTTTATCTCTTAATGATTTCTACTTATGTGTCAAATTAATATTTTATGCTCAGTTATTTATATATAAAAGCTTGAATGTTTGAGTTATCATTTGGCACCTTTGTACGATGATGACTATTATGTTTTTGCTTAATGTATGAACGACTTATTATGCAATATGTTTCTCACAATTGTTTCGGCTAATTTCTTATATGAAACAATTCATTTTTATTGAATTCTATTCTTGTAGCAATTGAACGATCTTTATTACCAATTGTTGTTAGAAATTATTTTACTTCGCATAAGTAAAAGGTTGAATCCCGGGTTAGTTTTAGAATTAAATATTTATGTTCGTTAGAATAAGATTGCATTGTTTTAAATTAGACTTAGATTAAAAGAATTTTACTTAGAAATCTTTAGAAAAAGGAAATATCAATTCTTACCAACACACACAAATTGGGAAACTGGTCCCATTATCCCCAATCGGACCCACCATCCCAAACGGAAAAGGAGATGCTTTCAAGGTCCGGACTGGGTGGGTATCCCCCTTGTTGTAGACCTGATTTTCAGGGCTTCAACACATATGAGGTCGAATTGGATCATAGTAGCCTCTATTCTCATGTTTACCCTGGTGGGCATGGTTACTTTGGGCAGACCTGGGAGGGGGTGTTACAGATCCATTTGGAGAACTTTTCCCTGCTCTCCCCAATGTATAAAGGAGTGTTGGTAGTGTTGCAAGCCTTATCTATGTACTCTTGTAGAGGGTTTCTCTGGAACTCTCAAATATACTCCTCTTGTTGCCTTGCGAGGGACTTGTGTCATTCCTCAACACTAGACAACTTGGCCGTTGATTCATTGCTTACCTCCATGAGCTCCTCAATTTTCCTATTCTCTTATAAGATAGTGTCTCAGACTATACAAAATGTCTGCTTCAACATCATAATATTTGTCTTGAAATGAATGGTATTTTCCTAAAATTCCTCTACTGGGAATTTTGGTGCTCTGTTGAATGCCTCTATATTTGTTAGCACCATATGCTCAACTATCATAGCTCTAGCTTGAACCTTTGACTTACTCTCTAGAAATGGCTCATCCTGCATACTATATTTTTCATGTTTCCCCTCATGGTCATGCTCATCATGTCACTTTATTACTACTGGCTTCTCACTTTATTCTCCTTGAATGCCTTCTTCCTGGCCTTTTCAGTGTGTGGGGACAATTTGTTGTTCACCTTCTCTATTTTTCAAACATGGATGTACTGGTGGATTGTTATCTACACCCGATTTCTCATACTCTTCATGGGCGTCCTCCTGGATATCTATGGACTCAATTGTACTAGAGTCTACCACATCGTTAGGAGTAATTAACTCCTTCCTTTCCCCATGTACTTTTTCAATCTTATTGATTATCATCGGCTTGTCCTATAAGTCTCTCTGAAAAACATTGTTTTTTTTCTCACCGTTTGTACTTGACTGCTCGGATCCTTCATGGGTGCTTTCCTAAAAACTGATGAAACCAACTATGGAAGAATCCCCATGATTTGTAGGAGTCTTTAGTTGTTCCACCATTTTTGTTTCCTTATCACTTGGACATGAATGTTTAAGTGCCCAAGATCTCTTGTAGATAAAACATAGTCCTCTCCTTCAAATTTCATTCTTGCTATAGGGTTTACTACCTTTGTTCTTGATTCATCAATCATTTTAAGTTCCTTCTTAGTCAACACTCTTCCGAGCAAACTTATTTTTTGCATGACCAACTTCTCGACTAGATCATAGGAGGCTAGTGATACAATTAGTTCCTTTCTCCAAATGGTCAACATTTTGGATATTACTATCTTGCAGATGTCAACATCTCCTTCTAAAAACAAGGACATAATCTTTTGCATGCTTGTTTTGATACTGTCTGGATGAGATGATGTAATGTTGGTGTAAAATTTATGGAACACTTGAAAGATCAAGTCCTCACATTCTAGATTCAACATGAATGTGCCAAATCTAATCTCCGCCATGAGTTGTACAATTTTACGTTGCTTCTAAAAGGTAGGAAGCATGATGTTGTTAAACCCCTGAAGGGCTTCTACTATCAACTACAATATCTCTCTCATGATATCATTATTGTAAGGTAGTAGTGGTGATGTTAAAGATATGATCCTGCTAAGGTAAGAAGCAACTCTGAGCCTGACTTCTTCATAAGGATGGTCCCAAAGTTTGGGTTGTATTAATGCAAGCATGGATGGCTTGATAGACCAACCAAGTTTCTTCCATTCTGGCTATCCCACCTTGGATAGACATGTGTCCAATTCCTCCAACTTAAGAAGGGCATCTCCTCACTTCATACACTGCAACTCGAAGCCAAGTGCAAAGAGACACTTGCTTCTGACATCTTCCTTTTGAATAGCCTTTGACTGTTGATAGCGTGGATATTCTGAGAGAAAGGCAAATTATTCTACTCTTGCTTCTAATCTGTAAGTTGTTTCCATTTTTTATCCACCGAAGTATTGTAGCCCAGATGACCAGCAGATGTACTACTATGTTGATTCCTTAGGCGTTTCCAAAAGTAAAGCAATGTCATTATGGCTTTACATCAATGCATTTCAATGCTTGGCCTTCTTTCTCTCTCTCCTTGGATTTCTTCAATAAAATTGATTTACCTCCTTTGAGCAGAGTTAATAAACCCTTGTATAAATAATAACAAATTGTTCTCATTAAATAATAACCTTGATCTCGATCTCCTATGTGGTGATAACACTCAAATATAATAGGAGCAAATCAATTGGAAACATGGGTCCAACTAGCTCAAGCTACTGGAGACAATAAAACACAACATCCTTCAAGAAGCTCGATCTCTACTACAACTCTGATCAATTGTAGGAAGTAGATAACGATGCATGGTAGAGGTTGTCTTTATAATTCTGAGATATTCCCCAAATAGGTTACATTGGCGCGGGCATCCATAATGTAGTCTGTGTGTAATAGATATTTTGGTAAAGTGGAAATAAATGATTCCATTCACCATGTACGAGTAAAGTGGGAAACACTGTTTAAGTACAACATAAGTTTTTCAATTTTTTTCAATATATGGGACATGGGATCATAAAAACAAGGAAAAAGAGTTCAAGGTTAAAGATAAATAGCCCAACTTCCTCATAAAGCCTCTTCTCTCAAGCATAAAGTCTCAATAGGGTTCAGCAATGTTGTCCTCATGTTGAGGAATTCAAAAGTATCTTTGTAGACAAGATGTAATTCTAATGACCAACTCCAAGAAAAAAAGCATATTTTAGATTAAAAAATAAAAATAAAAAATAAAAATCACAAGAAATATATTTACAGATGCATGCATCATGAAAGTTTCAAAGTCATCTCATATTAGGGTTCACAAGAAAATGTGAACAAATATTTGGGTTGTAAATTTAGACAACATTCCTCATCCTTGAAGAAGTTAAGTAGGTAATAAAATAGAGAAAGTGTCATATTTCTGAGGCATCTACATTTCAACTCAATTTGTCATAAGTTAAATAAAAAACAGATACACAAAAGTTTGCTTTCAATAGATTATAAGATTTGAGACCAAACTTCTCATTTGGACTATAAGGGAGCCTGAAAATTTTGAATCTCATACAGAAATATATCCAAAATTCTTTACAATATAGAGAGCAAGGCAACTGACATAGAAATAAGTTATATTAAAATCCATGGATGACAAAAGCTCAATGGAATGGAGAATTATAAATTATGTTACATATAGTCAAGTGGAAACTACAATTATCTAAAAACTTTGAAAAAACATCTTGAGAATGCATTCTTGCATCTCTTGGATCGTCTACCCAAGATTTTTATGCTTTCGGGAAATTACAGTACTAAATCTAAATTTCACATTCAATGAATGCATGCACAAGAGTCGCAACACCACAATGGCTTAAGGGTTTTGAAACCATGTAGAATGTTTTCTAGCCACCAAAACTCATTAAGAAAAAATTATTATCTTATCTTATCCACTACAAAAACTAACAAGTAATAGGGACATGCATTGGAAGCCTCTTCAGCATGGTGGATCATTATACTCAATTCAATAACGTCACCCCACGTGGATAGCCTAACTATAGGAAAAATACAGACCCATACGATGATCATATGTACACAAATCCGTGATACAATTACATAATATGTTGGAAATGGGCGCCCACATGGATTTCCATTCCAACATGGCAAGCAAAGGAAAGGCCCTTTCATAAAGTGGGTAGGTACCCTGCAAGAGAAGGTAAGGTTATGATGTTCCTGCCATAGAAAATGGTCATTTATTGCTTTATTTGTATAGAAAATAGAAGGCACTTTCATGTATGTTTCTGAGAAATGGAAGGTTGAATTCATCATTACTTTCCACACACTGGAACAAGTCTTGCTGAGACAATTTGGGCAACTTCCTCTGCCACTCAGCTTCATCGACTTTGGATACCATAGGAATGGACTTGTTGTCTATTATAACAACATTCCATCATTTTTAATTTTGATTAAGGAGGATTCCATCAACTCCCTCTGTTGTGAAAATGCCCTCTATCACGGGAGCAAATCTTCTTGTCATTGTTTCTCCCTCTATCATGTGATTCCTTCTGCTTTTGTTAGAGAAAAACCTTATAATAATAAAATCGACTAGGAGTTGTTAGATTTCCATCATGTTATGGTTGAGGTTCATAAAATTTCTTCTTTGGTATGGGGAAAAATTCTTCATAGCTCTCTCTCCCTCTTGTTGGGAGAATCCACTTCCAAAAATGTTACTTTGCTCTTCAAATATTTCCATCTGCTACCAAAGCCTTGGCAGGGCTTCATTGCGTACCTACAATCCTCACTAGGAGGTCATGCAAGAATTATTATAACCTAGCAAAGAGAATGAAAGACAAGAGGCTAGCTAATAGTAAACCAACAACAATAATAATCAAGAAAGAGAGATATAAGATACTTATCTTTTGAGGATGGAGGGAAATTTGACAACTCCCACTTGATCATTGCTTTCTTGTGGAATTCATCATGAGTTCATCATCCTAGTCTTCTTCATCAACATGTTGTCATTTCTTCCATTAGAAAGTGTTTCTTCTTTCAGCAAAAGCATCAACCTTCAATACTTAAGGTCTTGTACTAGGGTTTTGTCCACAAACCCTAGGTTCTTTTCTTAATCATATCCTTCAAATCTTGCCTAAGGTTTACAAACTCTAGAGAAAATGATATTATTGAATTTTGTCATATGCATCCCTTTTCAAGAAGAATTGTAAGTCTTGCACGATAGCCCTTCATTAATGTTGTAAAAAAAACTCATTATCACTAACAACATCAATTTCTTAGAGAGTATTTGAAATTATTTTTCAATATCCAAAAATTCCAAAAACATGGAATCTTCACGCCTCTGCATATGTGACGAAATCAAGAATGTTCCATCCAAGCAGGTGTATCAAGATTAATAGCCCACTCTACCTTCAGTTAGCACTTTAAATGAACAACATTCTCTAGCCATAACAGGGAAAGACACAAATACAAATTATGAAAGTAAGTGTCTTAAGGGGAGGAAATTCCATTGACTTCTATAGCAATTTTATAAGAGAACTTGTACCATCAACTAGTCCAAGAAATGAAAAATGGGAAGGTTGAGCCGCATTCATATAAAATTAAAGCTTGAGTTAATAGTAACAAAAAAAATGGTGAATTTAGACAATTTCCATTTAACTATGATATAAGCAATTCTGAAATTTAATGGAAGCTTCCTTAGAGATATTTTATGCATATCCTTAGGGGTTTTTCATTGTTCCCTTCTCAACAAAGTCAACACATACTAAAACTAGGCATCAAGCCCACCAAGCTACCTCATCAAAAATTGCATACAAGGTCGAAGAACCACAGAAGACTATTTTTTGGAACTTATATGTTCATTGCATCATTAATAAACATTGGTATTAAACTTTCTACGAACATTTTCCAATACTATACAACACATAAATGCCAAATCTTAGAGAAAATATATCAATGGAATTCTCAAATGTCCAATAAAAATTTGGAATGTGTTATATCATTCTAAGAAATTCATTTTCTTCCGTGCTAAAATGCTAATAAACTCCAACATGGAAAAATCCATGGAATAACAACATCTAACTTAAATAAGGTCTTGAAAATGCAAAAAAATAATAAACTTATCATAAATTATCGCAATAATAAGCATAATGAATTGTTAAAGAAGATACAAAAGCTCCATCAAGTAAAAGACTAAATGCAATATAAATATTTTGAATTTCCCCAGCTCTATTAGGGAATGATATGTTTTAATATGCAAAATGCAATTCTGATATCTTTCCAGCTTCATTTAAGTGATAGATATGTATAAATGACGAAACAAACTATTCAATTCCTCTACATATATTGATATCATTTTTTATCAATGTTTAGTGGGCTCAATAGCAGGGCACTCCTTAACTGGCACAAACAATGGAGTCATTCATGTTAAGATATCTTTTAGTTTTCACCTTCTATTAGTCAGTGAATGGATTAATTAACACATGATATTAGTCACATTTCCATTATAAACATATTACGCTGCACAATCAATAAATAATGATCACTATCTGTCTGTAACAGTCGGCAATGGCAAACTTTCAAAATGATGTACACAAGTTGCTCCTTAAGTTACACGAGCACTGGAGTGGAACAGGGAATGCATGAACACAAGGTCTACTCCTTTTAAGGCTCAAGTAATTCTATAACTAAAATGGCAGATGTAAGAGCATCTACAGGATCATATTTCCCTGTTGCTTGGACATCAAGTGCTAGGTGTTTTGGATGTGGGAAACCATGCAAAGGCCAGAGGAAAGATTCATATTTTGTATGCTCTCTCCCTTTTAAATGGGGGTAATGGAATTGGATATTAGTCCAACCATTCCCCCTTAACAACAAGGATAATCTTTTGTCTTTTTGACATGCTCGTAAGAATCCATACATTAGATTATGTGTAAAACTTGATCCAAGGGGGCCTATAGTAGTAAAGGAAAATATTGTCAGAATGAGTCGTATATTTATAATTGCATTTAAGAGAAAATAAAGATAGCACATATATTGCAAAATTTTTAATGCCCAACAATTCAGAAATTTTACTTACTGTAAGTCAGCAATGGTCATCAATAGCAATGGCATGCTTTCGAAATGTTGTACATGTTGGAATTTGACAACTAATTATGTAAATATGTGTAAATTGTATTTGTTACTGCCAAGTTAGTTTCATACCAAAGCAACAATTATGTAACAGAGGAGGCTCTTATAAAACTAATGAATGCCCAAACTATTTTATTCATGGAGAATAATTGTTGATTCAATAAAGAATTCAATCCCTTGCCCCATGGATGTTTCCTTGACACGCTGTCAAGGTTTTACCACATAAAATCTTGTGTTTTTACTTGTGTCTTTGTGTTAGGTTTCCATTCAGTTTCATTTATATATTTCTTGTTTAATTAACCACAATACCAACAAGTAGTATCAGAGCTAGGAACGAGAAGAGCTTGAGTTGTGAGAGGCCATCATTCTAAACAATGTAACTAAAGATCAAGCAATCATTTGAGAGAAAAACAACCCGGAAGAGAACTGATGTAACAGAGCCTCCAAAGTCACGCAGACCTTAGGAAGCCACCAATGAAGAACGATATCCATTGTTGAGAAAGAAATGCAGAGGATAGATGAGCAGTCGTTTAACCGTACAAAGGTGCCACATTGTTTTAGGAGTTGTTGACCCTCGCTGTAGGAATAAGTTCACCGTCAGAGCCAAAGTCGCTATCAAGAGACAAAGCCATTTTTCTTAATGTTGACCAACTGAGCCTAAACTAAGCCGCATGTTGAAGGAACCGCCCTGCTAGAAACCCCAGCTAGATGAGAAAGACATTGTCGCCTGAGAGAAAGAAGGATGTCGCAGAGTTGAACGCTCGAGTTTTAGGAGGAAGTCATATTGTGCCAGATAGCTCATAACAAAGCCTTCGATCAGAAGTCCGGGTATTTATTTATTTTTATTTTTTTCAGAATTTTTTTGAAGATCTGTTGAGCATACAGTCTGAATTTTTTTAAATACAAAAATTTATGTGTATTTGAGGCAATCTCAGGGTTTGAAGTCTATGAATTACATTAGAAAAGAAGGGGAATTTGTGAAATTTTTCAGAAAAGGATTTCATTTCATTGATTTCTAGAAAAGGGTTTCATTGAAGAATGAAGGAAAGGGAATTCTTTTAGAAAAATTGTTGTATATTTTTAAGTCAATTTGAAGAAAAAAAAATTGGGAAAGAAAAATTATGAATTTTGTTTGAAGTAGGAAAAATTGAAAACCCTTGGAAAACCCTTGTTGGAAGAAGACAAATCATATTTTTTTTAGTTGAAATACTGAAACCCTAGGAGGAAAGAAATGGCCAATATGACGTATGCAAAGTTCGAGGTGGAGAAATTCACCAACAAGAACAACTTTGCTCTATGAAAACTGAAAGTTAAGGATTTGATGGTGCAACAAGGGTTGCACAAAGCATTAGACGAGGCAAATAAAAAACCTGCTAGCATGACAGATTCAGACTGGGAGGACTTGGATGCCCGAGCTCTCAGTACCATCAGGTATTCCTGGCAGATGAAGTTCTCTTCAACATTTCTGAAGAGAGTACAACGAAAGGTTTATGGAAAAAATTGGAAAAACTATATATGACAAAATTGTTAACCAATAGAATTTATTTGAAAAGACAATTGTACAGTCTACGGATGAAGGAGGGTACAAAAGTTGCAAAACATTTAAATATTTTTAATACACTTATATGCCAATTATCAAATATGGTAGTTAAATTTTTGAAAGAAGACAAAGTTATAACCTTGTTGTGTTCTCTTCCCGAGTCTTGGGACCGCTTCGTAAATTCAATCAGTTTGAGCAATATTGATTCTTTGAAATTTGAATGAGTTGTGGGAACTCTCTTGTCTGAATAAGTACGAAGGAAATCCAGTACTGAAACCGCTGCATTAGAAGCCATGATAGCCATAGGATGGTCAAAGGAAAGAGGAGAAAAAACAAGGGGATATTCCAAATCAAAATCAAAGGGAAAGAAGTGTAAGGCAAAATGTTGGCACTGCAATAAAATTGGACACCTCAAGAAAGACTGTTCGAAACAAAAAGAGTCTGATAACCCAAAGAAAGAAGCAAATCAGGCTGATTCAAGGATGATAGATGAAGTTTTCCTAGTTGGAAATTTATGTATGATAGATGAAACTTTACCTATGTGTAATGTTTCTTAGGATTTTGAAAGTTGGTTGTTAGACGTTGGTGCTTCTCATCACATGTGTCCATACACAAATTGGTTTACTTCATATGAAGTTGTAAATGGTAGTTCTGTGTTTATGGGTAATAATGTATCATGTCAAAGTGTTGGGATGGGAAATATCTGGATTAAAATGTATGATAACACTATTATAACATTAACTAGTGTTAGACATGTACCTAAATTGAAGAAAAAAATTATTTCCTTGGGAGTATTGGATTTGGATGGTTATAAGTTTACAGGTCAGAATGGAGTGTTGAAAGTCTCAAAAGGTTCCCTAGTTGTTATGAAAGCAGAAAAGGTCAAAAATATTTACAGACTCAAAGGAAGTAATCAGGTCAGTGAAGCAACGATTGTGTCAAAGAAAGAAGAAGAAGGTACTCATCTATGGCATCGGTGATTGGGTCACATGAGCAAGAAAGGTCTTTACGTACTGATGAACCTTAAATTACTTCCTGATTTGAAATCCTTGAAGTTGGATTTTTGTAAACATTGTGTGTATGGAAAATAGTGTAAACATAGGTTTAAAACTGGAAGTCATAATAGTAAAGAAATTTTGGACTATATTCATCCTAATCTGTGGGAACCATCTCCTGTTGTATCATATGGAAGTTCTTCATATTTTTTAACATTTATTGATGATTTCTCCCATAAAATTTGGGTCTTTATGCTGAAAAAGAAAGCTGATGCATTCTATGTTCTTAAACAATTTAAAGCAATGGTAGAAAAAAGAACAGACAAATCAATTAAATGTTTAATAACTAACAATGGTGGTGAATTTACTTCTCTAGAATTTGAACAATACTATAAGGATGAAGGAATTGTTAAACACAAAACTGTTGTTTATACTCCTCAACAAATGGTGTTGCTGAATGTATGAATCAGACTCTTATGGAAAGAGCCAGAAGCATAATCAGCGATGCTAACATGCAAAGGGAGTTGCGGGAAGAAGCAGTGTCCACTACTTGTTATTTAGTTAACAGATCACCTTCAGTAGAAATTAATTGTAAAATTCTTGAAGAAGTTTGGTCAGGTCAGCGTTGTGATTATTCACATTTAAGGATATTTGGTTGTGATGCCTATGCTCTTATTCCTAAAAATCAGCGTTCAAAATTAGATCCAAAATCAAAATGTTATGTCTTTGTTGGGTATGACTATTCGGTGAAAGGATACAGGTTGTGGGATCCTACGTCGTGGAAGATAGTCATTAGTAGAGATGTAATGTTTGATGAATCTTCTCTTTTAAAATCAAATGTTGAAAGGATTGAACATGAACAAGTATTGCCAAATCAACAAATTGAGTTGGAGGCTAGACCTTTTTTTGAAAGTCGAAAAGAAGGAGAGACTTTTGGAGAAAAAGGTGATGAAGATACAAAGGAAGCTGATGAAGTTTCTGAACCAGTTCAGCAACCAGTGACTCTAAGAAAGTCTAATAGGGAAAGAAAAACTCCCAATAGCTATGAAGATTCTGCTTCATCTTTTGCTTTGATTACTGAAAATGGGGAACCTTCTTGTTATCAAGAAGCAGTAGATGATACGGATAATGAAAAATGGAAAACAACTATGGAAGAAGAAATGGATTCCTTAGCCAAAAATAATATCTGGGATCTTGTAGAACTTCTTGAAGGGAGAAGTGTAACTTGTTGGATGCAAATGGGTCTTCAAATTGAAACGGATAGTTGATGGAAGTATCGAAAGGTATAAGTCGAAATTGGTAGCAAAAGGGTATTCTCAAGTTGAAGGTATTGACTTTCATGAGATTTTTTCACCAGTTGTAAAACTTGTTTCTATTCGTATTGTGTTGACACTAACTGCATTACTTAACCTTGAGTTAGAACAGTTAGATGTTAAAACAAATTTTTTACATGGTGATTTGGATGAAGAGATATATATGGAACAACTAGAAGGTTTTGTGCAAGGTCACAACAGAAGAATAGTTTACAAGCTCAGGAAATCATTGTATGGCCTGAGGTAGTCAACTCGAATCAAAATCAAAATTAGTCCTAAATTTAAAGACAACGAATTAGGAATCTGTATCAACATTTGAACAATACGGTGGACATACACACTGTACAGTTAAACAATCCTGACTATGAATTAATTTTATTACATGGAGTTGTAGAATGTTTGTTCATGTGATATTTTCTCTTATCCTATGTAAGAATGGAAAGCATATAAGCACTGGCTAGTTTCAAATTCTCAATCAATGTGTTCTATCTACTCATAATTTCGGTCACTACTTACTGAGTAGGACAGAAAGAACGGAGTGGATCAAAGCAACAAGTGACAAAGGGACCTTTAGCATATTGTAGACCACAAAGTGGTGAGACCCTGTTTGTCCCCTAAACTTCCCGTGGGATGTCAATCAATATCCTTAACAGCAATTCCATGGGGCCAAACCAAACCTCTAAATGCAGATCATCATAGTCACAGACAAATCAATATCAGACAGACCTTGAGTAGGGAAACTCAAACCCATCAGACTACATGCCAATTTCAAAAAGTAGTGTAAGTTCTATAGAGGCCTCTTTCCTTCAACCTTGGATGTTAGGAGAGAGGCTACTTCACTCTTATGCCATATACAAGATCATATAATCAGATCCCAGTATGGTGCTCAATAACTTCGACAACTAGCAAGCAACCCAGGCACCCCCTTTGACCTTGGTCATGAATATCAAGAGAGGGACAAATTGCCTCATTTTCTTGAGCAGCACTAAGATATTGATTCGAAAACTCACTCCTATATTTATGACATTACCTGTGGATTTTGTTTTAGTTAGACCTAGTGATTAGCTGAAACAGACGCTTATGAAGGCTGCACTTTTTCCTTTTCCTTTTCCTTTTGCTTTTGCGGTCACAGATTGTATTCACACTAGATGTATCTTTTATTTCCACAGTGGCATATTCATTATCTTAGTTTTGTATGTTGATGATATGCTTATTGTAAGCAAAAGCATGGAAGAGATCAACAAGTTAAAGGCTCAACTCTCTAGGACGTTTAATATGAAGGATCTTGGAGCAACAAAACATGTCTTGGGCATGGAGATATACAGAAACAGGAAAAATGGTAAGCTTTGGTTATCACAGCAAAAGCATGTAGAAAGAGTACTTGAAAAGTTCGGTATGAACAGTGTGAAACCTGTTAATGTCCCATTAACTTCCCATTTTAAGCTTTCTTCGGTTTTGTTTCCTAGAATTGATGAAGAAAAGCAGTGTATGTCTCATGTACCATATGTAAATGTTGTAGGCAACTTAATGTATGCAATGTTATCTACCAAACCTGACATTTCACATGCAGTTGAAGTTGTCAGCAGATTCATGGCAAATCCAAGTGAAGAACATTGGCTAGTAGTGAATGGGTGCTTCAGTATTTAAGAGGCACAAGTGATCATTGCATCATCTTTAATGGTAGTGATTGATCAGTCTACGGATATGTGGATGTTGATTACGCAGGGGATTTAGAAAAAAAGAGATCTACTACAGGTTATGTCTTTACTCTTGCAGGTGGAGCAATTAGTTGGATGTCAAAGCTTCAACAATTGTGTAGTCCACTATCGAAGCAGAATATATAGTTGTTTCAGATGCCAATAAAGAAGCAATTTGCTTAAAGGATCTACTTGATGAGATTGGAAGGATGCAGGAGAGAGTGAATGTGCTCTGTGATAGTCAGAGTGCTATTCACTTGACTACAAATCCAACTTATCACAGCAAGACCAAGCACATTGATGTAAGGTATCATTTTCTGAGACATATGAAATATGGCAGAAAAGTAGCTCTCAAGAAAATCCATACACGGGAGAATTATGCAGACATATTCACGAAGCCAGTTACAGTAGAGAAGTTGCAATGGTGTTTAGCTTCTCTTGGCTTGCAGAAAAGATGATGTATGGGCATGGGCAAGGGATTAGGAAAATTATTGTCAAGGTGGAATTTGTTGAAATTTGACAACTAATTATGTAAATATGTGTAAATTGTATTAGTAACTGCGAAATTAATTTATACCAAATCAACAATTCAGTTTCAACTAGTTCAACTGCCCGTGATCTCTGTGTCAGAATCACAAATCAAGTGAAATGATCCCCCGTTTGGAAATTATAAATTATCTTCTTGTTGAAACCACGGTTTAATGAAATACATTGGTTTTAGTTCAAGTTAATTTATTGTTGTGTGGCTTTTATTACGCACCGATAACATAATTTTTTGAAGAAATATGAAGAGACAATGATGGTACTTTCAAGACGAGCATCAACATCGGAGGAAATTACATTTGAAACTTTAGAACCATGCACCAATTACTTCTTCAAAACCTTGTGTTTGTTATATTTTTTAAGAAGTGACTATTATGTATAAGGAACCATTACGAATAAAATAATACTTATGCATTGTTTTTACTTTGTACTCCAAAAAAAAGTAGTCAAATGAATATTTAATATATGTTCAATGTGTCACTTAAATAATCAAATTCAAAACAAAATAATTTAAAAGAAAACATTCATGAAAAATAATCAGTGCATCTTTTTAATAAATTAGTCTGGTATTTTAATTGAGAAATGAAAATGTTAAGTAAACAAAGGGATATATATATATTAAGATGAGGGAAAACATGAGTGTTATTTATGATTTAATTTAAGGTTGTATATTGAAAATAAGACATTGTTGTTACTTGATGGTTTGAAGAAAAATTCCAATTCATGTTTAATTTTTGCATTTGCATTTTCATGTTATTGAATTTGAAAATTTTATTTAAAAGAAATTTTTTATGAGAAATAATTAATATGCTTTTGTAATTGGGAAATGAGATGATGCAAAAAAATGTGGTGTTGTTTTTAATCTAAATTTGTCACTTGGGAACTCACATTAAATGAGTTAGGTCTTTTTTAAGCAAATATTTTATTCTTGGTAGCTTTTAATTAAGTTAGATTTAAATTGGATATAGAAATTGTAATGTAACTTAATTATTACAGATGTTTTAATCCATGATTTTCAATACATTATGCATTTATAGTTCTTGAATTTTGTTAGCTTTAAAAGTGGCATTTGTCATTCAAGGATCTAAACAAAAGATAAAACCATAGAGGAAGAAGAAAGAAGCTCTAGCCATTTAAGTTATGTTAAAGATTAAAGCAATAATATATATTAAATGGATTGTAAACACTAAGAAGTATCAAAAAAACACTTCATCATACATTTCACATTTTTCAAGAAATTAAAAAAATTCATAAAAAATAAACTAAAATAAATAAATAAATAAATATAAATATATATATATATATTATATATATATATATATATATATATATATTATATATATATATATATATATATATAAGTTATGGTTTAATAAAAAATGGTGAAAAATGACATTCAGAGAACTAGTCAAATAGGGGGATAGATTCGATGGCGTGACTGCTCTCGCTCTGCAACGATTCTGATTTCGGGTAGGGTTCTCAAGTTTGCTGCTACCGGTTGAGGGCTATGCCCTTATGCTCTACACCTTACGAGAGTCTCGGGGAGCCTTTGTTCTCCGCTTTTTTGTCACCTTTCCTGGCATCTGCCGCTCGGTCTTCCACTTGCCCATCACGGTTAGTCAGCAGGTCGGCGGATATGGAGGAAGATCTAGTTGACTATACGAACGACCTGTGTGTATCTATGCCCATCTGGACAACTTCACCCCCTCCCTGTCGAATGCATCGATGTTTGCACCACCGGTCTCTTTTGTCAGTTACCCTATGGCCATTACACCGACTTTTCCATCTGGCCCTAGCTCCTCATGTCTGGATGTCTCCTCGCCTGCATATTCACAACCATGGTCGGGTTCTGATTACCCTCCCCCTTCTCTAGCATCCCTACATTTCCTGGCTACATGCTTTGACTCCACCTCCCCTTTTACCCGACGGGTTACTCACCTACTCCTCCTGTTGTTGATTTCCCTCTCATTTCGCTATCAGAACCGACATCTTTCCCCCCGAAGCATCTCGCGAGGCCTCCTCCTCTTCAGGAAGAAACCCTTACCCATTTTGCATCTGCCCCTCTCTCATCAGGTTGTTTTGAAAAACCTCCTATTGACTTGGCTGACTGCGACTCTAACCCTAGGGTTGATGACTCCCTCGACCCCCCTCTCGAACCCTCCTCTAGTCCCCAAGCAAATAAGCCACCCAAAACAGTGGAGAAGTCCAAGTGTCTCAAAGCAAGGAACAAGAACATCTCTCTTAGATTCAAAGAAGGGATTCAAATAGGGGATGTAGTTGATACAGTGGATCGAGTTCTGGTCGGGTGTGTTAGCGAGCGAACATATTCCACTGTTAGGCTTCAACAATGGATCATTGAAATTTGGGGTCAAATCCTCTCTAAAATTCTATCTGTTACCACTCTCTCGTGTGGTTGGTTTTCCCTCCGGCTTCAACGTTCAAACTACACTACATGGGTACTTTCGAAATACTGGCATATCGAGCTTGCACCTGTCTTGCTCAAGCGATGGAGTCCCACGTTTGATCTAGAGCGGGAGTAATTGGGGGTTGGTCATATCTGGGTGTAGTTACCTAGCCTACCGCGACATTTCTAGTCCGAAGAAATTTTCAAGTGCATTGGAAACACACTTTGTACCTACCTGGATTATGACAAATCCTACATTTCTCCGCAATATGTCTTTGGCCCATATCCTGGTTCATCTTGACACTAGAGATGGTTTCAAGAAACAAATTACCCTTCACTGGAAGAATTTCACCTGCATTCAGATCCTCGACTACGAAGGGGTACCCTTAAGGTGCAGACGATGCCACAAGGTTAGACATCTATATAAGGAATGCCCCCTGGTTCTATCTGTTTCCCCTCTAGAGAATGTGACTGATCGATTGGTTGGAAAGTCGGGTTCACAAGATCAGTAGATGCCCTCATCTCCTAGTAATTAGACTAAGGCAAAGGCTCGGGAGAAGAAACAAGTCTCCATTCCAGTCCGTCCTCCCTCACCTCCTCTTACCAGATCCTGTGCAACGGCCACTGCAGGACTCTCATCGGGTAACCCTCCCCCTATTATTTTGGTTCATCTCTTGCTCTTTCTGAATCTTTTTTGTCATCCTCTTTATCACCATGCATCTCATCATATGCATCTGCATCGCCCCCCTTGTCTTGCCCCCCAGTACAATCCCCTCCTATTTTTTCCAATACGCCTCCTTCCTTCCCAAAACCCCCTCAAACTGTCCCTTTGTTAAAGGCATCATATTTTTCGCGCCCATCCCACTCCTACAATCTTCTTTCCTTGGATAAATTCTCTTCCATGGATGTCTGTGGAATTGGTATCATCCCTCCCCCTAAGCCTCTCAAACCATCTCGGGGCATACATTCCTCCATATCCATAGTCATCCATCAAGATGGTATCAATGTAGCTGAAGGACGACAACTCACTATTGATTGGGTTCTTAGAGCATAGAGCACCCTTTCATTGTCTCCCCCATGAAGTGGGTATCCCTTAATTATTGCGGGCTAGCTAACCCTGTCAAAAAACTAGTATTCAAGAGACTTATGGAAAATGAATGTGTGGATGTCCTATTCCTTCAAGAAACCCTTGGCCATGGCTTGGATTCCATGGCCAAAGGTACTGGAAGCCACTCTGGTCTACTAGATGGCCATGGCCTGGATTCCAAAAGGAATATTATCGAGAATTCAACAATTGTGCAACAGATTCCTATGGAAAGGGAAACATGATGGTCACATATATGCATGGGTTTGTTGGGACTTGATTTCACTTCCAAAGAAATGGGGAGGATGGGGACTGAAAAACCTAGAATCCTTCTCTAAAGCACTTGATGCCAAGATGGGTTGGCAAATTCTCACAGCAAAAAGCTTATGGACTAAAGTCATTTATCAGAAATGCATATGGACCCTTCAAACACTTGATTGGATCAAACTCCCCACTTGGAACAGGTTGTGCATATAATCCATTTGGCATGCAGTCTTAAACTCTATATCTTATATTCGTGATGGACTGGCTTGGAGAATTAGGTTGAGCTCCTTAGTTCGCGTGGGTATGGATCCATGGCTAGGATGTGGGAGCGCAACCAGATTTCCGATCAGTTATCCAAGGAGACCGCAATCCATCCTAGGGGCCTATGGTTGATACAAGAACATATGGGAATTGACTTCTATCAGTACTACCATCGCCCATACATCGAACATAGAATACAGGGGCTTAATAGGGCCTGATTTCATGACTTTTTGAGCTACTGCTAGTACTTTTTTCTCCAACACAATCTTATGTATATATTTATTTTTGGAAATGTAATTTTGTACATACTACTAGGATTCCCTATGGGGTTTTTCGTACAAGAATATCTGAAGGTGGTACACTACAACTTACATTGTATGTTTCTTTAAGCATCTACAATACGTAATTTTCAAATATTAATGAAAGTTACGATTTTTCATTTGGGAAATATATCCACTTTTAATAATTAATAATATATACACGTAACAAGATTCTTAATCATTGAGATTCACCTACACTAAATAGACTTTCTTACAATACCATGGAATACTGATACCACATGCCTAGAAAACCAGAACTCGTGTTCATATGACAACTTTATCAATTAATCAATTTATTTAAAAGAAAATGCATAATTGCTTTAGATATAAAGATCAACCTTATTTGTGACTGCTACTAAGAATATTCTACTACTTTTCATGGAGGTTAAATCATTACCATCCAACTAATAATTATTGATAATTTGATTTAAATTATGGGAATTGTATTCCAAAATAGACATACCTATCATTGCAATTAAAAAAGACTACTAAAAAATAAATCATTTAAATAATTAAATAAATGAAATTCACGTTAGCTCAAGAAAATAGTCATGATGGTTCATGTCGGCTCAAATATAGGTGGCTCACCACTAAAAATACCCCATCAAGGTATCCACAAATGCAGATCAATTTCACATTTCTCTCTGAAAATTCGTGTGAAGATGGGTGTAGGTCTCCACAAATAAGAAGATACAGATCTTAGGTTCTTTACCTGAAACTTCGCATGAGAACAGAAAGAGCAGATCCACATCACCTTAGGGAAAGAGATCAAGGATCTATCTTCACCTCGGATGGGTTTAAGGGCAGACATACTATGTCTCTGTTAGGTCCCTATACTACTAGTGTAACCCTTTATTGTTATTAGTACAACCCCCTTATTATATTGTTGTTCTCATGTAGTACCCATATTATTATTATTGTGCCCCATAGAAGCCCACTATTGTTATTATTGTGCCCTTACATTATTATTGTTATGTCGGCTTTGATTATATTATGACCCCTTAGACTCCTGTATATAGAAAGGAGGTCTTCTCATTTGTCTCATCCAAGAATTGTTCACTTTTGTAATGTAAAGGAGGTTTCCCCCTCGAAGAGGTTGAATTCTAAGGCTTTATCTCCCCTTTCTATCTTTTTGTGAGCTAGTTTCATAACATTTGGCATCAGAGCTTTGGATTCTAGGGTTTCGCTGCTCCAAATAGGCCATCGTGGCATTTTCGCTATAATTTTTTTTTTTTTTTTTTTTTTGTTATGTTTCAGAAGCTAAAACACAAAACCCATTTGAGCTGAAAATTTTCTAAACTTTGGGTCCAAATTTCAGAGCTTGTCTTGCTATATTATTGGAGATATGATCTGAGGAAGTTAGGGTTTTTGCAGACTCCAGAATTACATTCCAAACAGGTGACCTAGGGAAAATCGTCGTTACTTTTGTTCTGAGAATTAGATTGAAATTTCATAAGAAGTTTCAGAAAGAGAACGACCCATAGTTTTCTGTATATCAGTTTCAGGTACTAAGGTCGAAACAGTGACACGTGGCACTTCGTACAAGTTCGCTCTACTGAACTAGTCTATAATAAGGTCACTGTGGGAGATTTGGCATAACTCTTCCTTAGAGAATCCAATCTTGATCAGAATTGTGGGTTTAGAAGGAGGATGCAAAGGGATACTGCAAGACGTGATTTTAGATATTCGAGATTCGCAGTTACAGAGATACAATAGATTCAATATCGAGCTCTTACAAAGTGAAAAAAAAGGTGTGTAGTTTTTTTTAAATTTTGCATAAGATTGGCTTGAAAAATTACTTTGAAGGAATTCAAAGGGAATAGTGAAGAATTATTAGCATTAATTGATACCCCAAAGAAATAAAATGGAAACACCTAGTAAGCAACCTGAAAGCTCTAGCATGACTCGTGAAGAAGAGGAAGAAATGAAACATGATATATCAAAATTACAAGACCAAGCACAACAAATTTCACTCTCACCAAAAGGTAACTAAAGCCAAGATGAACGGCGTGGAAGCTAATATGAATGGTGTGCAAGTTAATATGGATGGCGTGGAAGCTAAGATGGCTGGCATGGAAGATAATATGAATTGCATGGACACTAAGATGAATGGCATGGATGCTAAGATGGAAGAATTAAAGATAAATTTGAATAAGTTGCTACAAGAAATGGTTACTAATGGTGAAAGGGCAGTAAAGGAAAATCATGATGAGAACAAAAGAAATGTTAATCATGATTTCATAGACTCTAATATTGGATTGAAGACCCACCATGTTCCAAAAATCGATATGAGGAAGATTGATGGCAAGGATCCCAAAACATGGATACTACAGATGGATCAATTTTTCAATCTCCGTAATGTGCAAAACACACAAAAGGTACATATTGCAAATTTATATTTGGAACCAAATCCATTTGTATGGTATCGATGGCTTTGCTCTCATAAACAAACTTTCACTTGGGGAATTTTTGCGGAACAACTGATAGTACATTATGAGGATACAAAAAGCAACACCTTTTTTAGACAATTGATAAATCTCAAACAAAAGGGTTCAATGATGGAGCACATTGATGACTTCCAAAAATTGAACATAAGGGTAAAACATATTCCAGAGGAGCATAGGATTGATGTGTTCATAGAGACTTTAAAGGATAATATCCAACATGAGGTTCTCCTTTGGGAACCTGATTCATTGGAAAACGCATTCAGGTTAGCAAGAAAAATGGAAAGAAAAATTATGGCAACCAGGAAGCCTACCACTCACAACTATAAAGATGGAAGTGTTGTTGCCCCTAGCCTTCCACAACCTACAAGGTTCACACCAAAAAAATTGGAAGAAAAAATTGCAAAAGGGCTTTGTTATAATTGTGATAGAAAATACACTAAAGGTAATAAGTGTACTGAGAAGAAATTATTCTACATAGATTGTGAAGAGGAGGAAGAAAAGGAACAAGAAATGTAAAAATAAGAGGATATACTCCAGGAACAAACCCTAGATAAAGAAGAAATGAATCTGACTATATCTTGTAATGCATTGGCTGGAATTACCACTCCTCAAACTATCAAGATAGAAGGACATATCAAGAAGAAAAAGGTAATAGTTTTGATTGATTCGGAAAGCACCCATAATTTTATTCATTGTAAGATAGCCAAGGAATTGAATTGCTTCCTATATCCAGCACCAGAGTATCAAGTGATGGTTGCAAGTGGAGGTACCATAAATTTCTCTAGAAAGTGCCATGATATCAAGCTATCCATGGGAGAATAAGTATTGAATAGCCTAATGTTTTCCATTCCAATGGGTGGTGTTGATGTTGTACTAGGAGTCCAATGGCTACAATCCTTGGGTACAATAGCTTTTAATTTTCAAGGACTTTTCATAAAATTTTGTGCGGAAGGAAAGGAAGTTGAATTAAGGGGTATTGAAGGGAAACTCGGAAAGATAATCAGCTCTAATGGTATGAAAAAGCTTCTAAACAAGGAAAAACGAGGCATAATTGCACAATCATGTTCGCTAGAGGTTCCCACATTGAAATAATCTATTTCTCCAAATCTCTAAAATGTCTTGGACAATCGTTCCAAGATATTTGAGACTCCAGAGGCCTCCCACCTATTCGTGATCATGATCATGCTATTCATTTGATTCTAGGAAGTGTTCCTCCAAACATCAGGCCGTACATATATCCCTATGCCTAAAAGAGTGAAATTGAACGTATGGTTGCAGAAATGATAGAGGCTGGTATAATTCAACCTAGTCAAAGTTCTCTCTCTGCTCCAGTAGTATTGGTGCACAAGAAGGATGGATCATGGCACATGTGCCTGATTATAGGGAGCTCAAAAAGCTCACTAATAAAGATAAATTTCCCATTCCTGTCATTGATGAATTAATGGATGAATTACATGGATCAATTTACTTCACCAAGTTGGATCTTCGTTCAGGATATCATCAAATCAGAATGAATACTAAAGACATTCCAAAAACAACATTTAGAACTCATGAGGGTCATTATGAATTTTTGGTCATGCCTTTTGGCCTT
>APFE030158750.1:72597-92926 GCA_000404065.3 Pinus taeda
CAAAGGAAAGTATTTACAAAAAGCTATTTATGAGAAGGAAATGTTGGCAATACTACATGCACTTAAGAAATGGCAACCCTACCTAATGGGAAGACACTTCAATGTAAAAATGGATCATGATAGTCTTAAATACTTTTTAGAACAAATATTGCCTTTAGAAGAATAGAAAAAATGGGTCACAAATATGTTGGGTTATGACTTTGAAATCATCTATAAAAAGGGAAGCAAAATGTTGTTGTGGATGCACTCTCAAGAAAGGATGTGAATGTGGAAGCATTGTTTTGTGCTATTTCTATTATCCAACCAGATTGGATAAATGAAGCAAGGGATGAATGGAAGAAGGATGAAGAAATGTGGTCACTCATTCAAAAGTTGCAGAAGATCCCATTTCAAACAATATTGCTAGAACTTGACAAGGAAGGAAAAATCATATTGGAACCTAGAGTAGCCACAGAAACAAGAACCCAAAAGCTAAAAATCAATCAATTTCAAAGTATCTCATCAAGTGGAAGAACTTACCTGTTGAAGATTCCACATGGGAGGACAAGAATTTTATACGGAAGCATCAAGAACTACTCAAGCATTGAGGACAACACGTTTTGAAGGAGAGGGGCATGCTAGGTCCCTATACTACTAGTGTAACCCCTTATTGTTATTAGTACAACCCCCTTATTATAATATTGTTCCCACGTAGTCCCCATATTGTTATTATTGTGCCCCATAAAAGCCCACTATTGTTATTATTGTGCCCTTACATTATTATTGTTATGTCAGCTCTGATTATATTATGACCCCTTAGGCTCCTATATATAGAAAGGAGGTCTTGTCATTTGTATCATCCAAGAATTTTTCATTTTTGTAATTTAAAGGAGGTTGCCCCCTCAAATAGGTTGAATTCTAAGGCATTTATCTCTCTTTTCTATATTTTTGTGAGTTGGTTTAATAACAGTCTCAGATTGCTAGAAAGAGCATAAAGGCAAGCTACATCTCAGACACAAAGAGGAGTAGATAGAACTTCGTATGGATGGATAATATCAACATAAGAAGTCTTGTATAGTACCACAGTCTTGATGAGCTGCAATATCAATAATGACATAGTTGATCAGCCTCAGATTCATGAAAAAAAGGAGCATAATAATCTTAGCATAATGAGAAGTATTAACTATCACTATCTTGACCTAGATGGAAAGATAAGATCACACTCTCGGTGGATCTGTTTCATAAGCATGAGGACTTCGAAACCGTTATTGTTCTCTCTGTCTCGGATGGAAGATCACTATGATCCTAAAGGTGCAACCTCAGTCTTGGCACACATATCTTACATAATTATGTTGAAAGAGAACTTCAGAAGTCTAGGCACAATGAGAAGCAGTGACAAGGGTTTCATGTAGTATTAAGTGCTACTGTAGTAATGATAGTAATAGACACATTCTTAGCATAATAGAAGAAGTTGTGACATGAATGATCAGTGACAAAGCCATGATCTAGTTCTTGTAAAATGATGACCTCGTTGAAGATGTGGAGATCACTTCTGTAGTAATTTCAAGGGACAGTCATGGTGCAGCAATGATGTGATCAATGATGGCAACAGTAATAAAGATATCAATCATGCAGTAGTGCAGCAGTGATGATGATGATCTCTGCAGTGCCCTAGGAAGAGGATATATGTCTTGGTCTTGAAGTGGAAGAATGTATCTAGGGTCATACTCTTGGTATTCGTCAATGGAATCTCTATAAGAAGAATTTTGTGTGTGTTTTCCTCTCCAAGAGGGAGAGGTTTTGGCCATGGAAGAAAGCTAAACATTTGTGTTCTTGTCTCTTTTGTTTTTGATAGCAGTTTGATGAACTGAAAACACACACTAATAATGAATGAAATATCAAGATAATATAAATTGTATAAATACTTCACAAATTGTTATCATGCATTAGAAGAATCATTGTAATTTCTAAATGCTTTAGATTCTTCAACACCTCCCACATCTACCCAAGCAATCGATCAGCGAGGGTAAACATGTGATGATATGCCACTATGATATGGTTCAACCTCCTAAGTCATGTTAAGGAAGTGGAACCGATGAAAACACACCATACAAACATTCAACATCAGCTTTAGGACACTTAGGAACCAATCCAACACTTTAGATAGCTTGTGCTTGGGTCCCACTGATTTGTTGGACAACTTAATCCTCTATCTCTCTCATGCTATAGGCATGAAAGCATCTAAAAACCCAGAGTCATTCTCATAGGCTTGCCTTCTACTGTCCAGAGACTCATTTAGTCAGTGCTATGTTAGCATCCCCGAGATTTGAGCCACTTTTTCGGGCCCAAATCCCAGGTCACTACCAAGAATTGAACCATCTCTTCAAAACAATAAAATAACATGGAAATGACAATACTAAAGAAAATTCTTGTTTAAGATATTGACTGGACCCCCACTAGCCATGAGAGGAATTTCATTAAACATATCATGAATATGTAAAATACAAGTGTAAATAATAGTTCTGAGCATAGGCGTCTCATATAGCTGAGAATCACTAAGAACCATTGATGCCCCAACACATCAACTGCCATTCCATCCATTAGGTCATAGATACATTGACCATTCAATTACAAGTAAAAACATGATGAAATCCATACATGGTTGTTTTCATAAAACACATACATAACCAACAAATAGTAGCAAAAATACTCATGAAAGTACAACCATATAGACCACATATAATCCATCAAAATACTCATATAAATACATGGAGAAATAGAATTTCATTGATGATTCAAAATCCGAACCTGGGATGGGACTTCCACATTTCACTCAACTATAGAATGGCTAAGCCAAATCTCTCTTTAGCCATTCACCCCTGTGCCATATTCCAAGCATGAATGTGGGATCTCATAGAATACATCAATCAAAACTCATCCAGGTTTTCTAGAGGCCATCCACCTCAACCCATCAAACAATGTTTCCACCTCATGGTTAGAAATCACAAAACCATCATCAGATTGGTCTCTATCCAAGCCTTCCAAGGCTTCCAGAGCGTTTGTCCCAACTAAGGCTTCCAGGACTAGTAACTTAACCCACAACTATCGCTTGACATCCAAAGCATTTTCCAACCAAGGCTTCCACAACTAGTAAATCAACCCATCAAGGGCTTCCAGAACGTTTTTCCAACCAAGGCTTCCAAGGCTAGGAACTCAACCCAAGCTATTATAGGGCTTCCATAGTGTTTTTCCAACCAGGGCTTCCAAGAACTAATAACTCAACCCAAGCTAAGGAAACATGAGAACCAACCAAAAAAAAACAATGAAAGTAAATCCACAATCACCATGGCTATCTAGGAAATGGAAAGGCTAGGCGATCTGTTAGATTCGGTCTGTTCAGCCCTCTGTCAGAGATCAAAACCTCTTTTGTTGCATTTCATTTTAGGTGTCCCATTCTACTCGATCACTTGCATTCCATTTAGGAGCATCAATCCTCCGATGGAAGGGTCTTGTCCCCATACTTCACTCATGTCATTCACCTATTGGTTGATGTCTGTTCATAAACAAAACATATTTGCAAAAGTTGTCTTTAGGGTTTCAGTGTCAAGTAGGTCTAGGGTTTCATTAGGGTTTTGTCAATAAATGTTTCAGAGTGTCTGATAATAACCAGCAGGCCATGAGGATGTTCTATCGCCAATAAATTTTGTTAATAAGTATCCTAAAATGTGTTTTTCCTCAAAACTCAATTTTGAGGAAAAAACAAAGTATTTAGTCTTATTTGTACAAAATCATGTAAATTTTGTTCTCTTCATTGTAAATTCCTTCACTTACACCCTAGTTTCTTTCCTTAGCCTAAGAAGCTCCAACACCTACAAAGACAAGCCAAGCTCAGGTCATTTCGATCATTACAAAGTGAAAAAGCAATGAAAAAGGTCCAAAACAGAGGTTGAAATAAAAGTTTATTTGAAAAACATTATGAAAATGGGTTTTTGGCAAAATTAATTTGAAAAGCCAATGTATAAAACATGTCTCCAAGTTTTGAAAGTTCATTTGCATGCCAAGAACAAAGAGGAAGCAACTCAAAGCAATTTTTGTGAACAAGTGAGAAATTGGGTGAAATTGGGAAAAAATTGGCCGGTGTGGCACATTGAGCAGGAGGCGCGGTGCATTGGGGAGGCGCGGCGCACTGGGAGCGAACGCAAAGTGCATTTTTACACGAGCGCGATGCACTGGGAAGGCGTGGTGCATTGGGTATGCTGCGCGGCGCATACAGTTAAAGGCCCGAAACTGCTAACCTTTGCTCCAAATTGCCAAGAAATTGCACAGATTTGCCAGGTACAACCTCCATCATTTCATTTCATTCAAGTTTGTGCTATGATATGGTGATTGATGAATGGTGAGGGTCTAAACACATAATCAAACCCTACCATGTTAAAGCTCTCACATAAAAATGACTGCCTAGGGTTCCAACAACTGTTTGTCGCCAAGTTTATCCTCTTTCCATCATTCTCTTTCTCCCTTATTCCATTTTTCCCTCATTTCATTGTTCCCTACCCCCTTAAATCACTAAACCCCTATCCCAAATTCCCTTTCCCAAATTTCCAAATGTAAAACCCCAAACTCTAAACCTATACAAAAATTCCCAACCCTATACAAAATTCCCAAACCCTCCTATATTTCCCTAACCAAATCTATCCCAATAGTCCCTAATCCCTCATTATTTTCCTCTCTCCTAACAGTCCCTTGTTTCACTGTTTTCCCCTTAGTGGCAGAGATTAAGCACATCACTAAAGGGCAGTCCAACACAGTTTTATACACCAGCATCTATTTCTCCAAGGCAATTTGTATAGCAGCAGTTATGTCATTCGGTCATTCATCTGATTATGAATTGGAGACCCAAAGTGACTCACCCATGGAGGGACATGCACCCTGGAGGCTTCATAAAGGTGGCAGACATATTAGAGAAGAACCAACCACCCTTACTGAATTGCAGGCATGCCCTTTTGCCACCTCTTGTTTCTAGTTTCAGTCATGTTATGAGTTTTGTGAGAAGGTTGCTAATGTTCAATTTCATCATGAGTTGGCTTGCTTGTTGTACTACATTTACATGGTGATCAAGTCACTTTAGCTGGTGTCACCTTCACACTTACACCAGAATCTATCTCACTAGAAACTGGCATACCTAACATTGGAGAGCCATGGAACAAGAGGCATAAGATTGACCGGCAGCATTATGAGCCATATATTAAACCCAGTTTCTTGAGGCAGCTTAAGAGAGTGTTTCCTTTCCGATATCTCAAAGATGAATATGCTCCACTAATGAAATTAATCATGAAGTATTTCAGTTGTGAAGGTCGTTTCTCCCGAGTGTATGCTTATCACATCAGGTTGCTCATGCATTTCACCCAGGTATGGATGATGAACATTCCTTATTTCATATGCCGAAACATAGAAAGGATGACCATCCTTGTGCAGCACAAGACCCCTCAGCAGCAATTTAACAGTATTTTCCATTTTGCTCTCATCAAAATTTTGTTGGTTCATCAGCTTGGATTACAGGGAATCACTTGGGATGATTTCATCTCCCGTGAGTTTTTTATAGTTTCACAGGGACCTCCAGAGGCTGGGCATGAGATAGGTGTATCTTCTCATCAACATGAAGGCCATGATCCACACACTGCTACTATACCGGTTTTCATTACTTATCAGAAGGGCACCAAGCAGTTGTTTGCGGCAGCAAAGCGAGTGTTATCTCCACCCGGTGTGGAAGGGGCCTTGCTTCCGACATTAGCACCATAGGTACAGGACAGAGGCAAGAGGCCAATGCAGGACGAGGGGCCTTCAGGTGAGAGGGACTTTATTCTTGTTCAGGATGATGATATAGACATGGGCCTGCAAAGTGCACATCTTAGAGAGATCATCCAAGAGCAGCAGATAGAGATCAAAGCCTTGTCCCTCAACTTGGAGAGGGTTAAGTGGACTATGAAATACTTGGAGCAGAGGAACAAACAACTTTAAGATCAACAAGAAATCATGGAGTTACAAAACATCCGGGAGAATTGTCAAGCTGCCCAAAGGAGGAGGATTGAATTCACTTCATTGGAGAAAGAGATTAATGATGATCAGGAGTCTTGGTTCGAGAGAGTAAACATCCACTCGGAGAGACTGCTGGACAAGGCCGATAGGGAAAAAGAATTGTTGAGACACTTGGCTTTCCACTACATGGCACAGAACAAGGTCAGGAAGGCACAAATAAGGAATCTAAAGGTAAAATTGAAGAAGGCAACAAAGAAGAAAAAGAGGCAAAAGGAGCATGATCGTCTTCAGATATTGGCCAAAGCCTCTTTAGCCCAGCATGACACTTGATAGAGAAGGTTCAGCCCAAATTTCAAGAAATTTGGAGCAATTTTTTGCATTTTGAAAATTTTTGCACTGAAAAACAGGTTTTGCCTCCCTATGCGCCGCGCCACGTGGCGCTCGCTTTTGCTAGAGGGCTCCAAATTTCAAAAACTGTACATTTTTGGATTTGGCATGAAAAACTATTATTGTTGGTTCATGGCCAAGAAATTTGGGAAAGTTTTGAGTCCTCAAGAGGTCAAAAACACTCAAACAATGACCTCTCTGGCCCTATTTTGACACACAAGAAGCAGTCTTGGGAGATTTGATTTTTGGAGGAGAAAATGGACACCAAATTGAAACATTCCACTTGGGTTGGAAATTATACAGGAAGGGCGTTCCAACAAGCTATCATAAGCTCAATGTGGACTGCAGGAAGGGCCTCAAATTCAGCTCCAAAGTGGCACGACGCATAGAGAATCAGGGGCGGCGCATAGAGGATTTTTGGCTTATTTTTCACTGTACAGCTCAGAAATTCGCCCAGTTTTGACTAGTTTCACTTTTGGATGTAACTATTGATCTACCATGATGTAATTGAGGACCATGATGTAATATTAGCCCATTTTTACTTGTTCTAGAGGATTCATTCACTAAAAAGTGAAAATTAAATGAATGAATCAGTTTCCTTCCATATAGAGGCAAGTTGTTTGATTGCCTAGATTTTAGTGCTTTGTTTAGAATTGGTTGAAACAACTCCTAGAATGATGAGCTCGATCCCTAGAGGCATGGGAATGGGTTAGGATGGTCTATATCATGTATCTTCTGAGTCATTTTCAGGGTTGGACACTGGGGATTGCTTGGCACATCATTGTACATTTTATCTCTGCATTTTTGGCAAAGGAAAGACCAGGGTTTTGCAGCACTTGTTGGGATCCATGTGGCTCTGTATTTTGATGATGTTTTTCTCTATGTAATTGTAAGTTCACTGATGTTTATGTGTATCATTTTCCCTTCTCTTTTCTTCTAAAGTTAAACAAATGAGTGATTAAGGTAGAATCCATTGGACTTCTATGCTCTGCCTTGAAATTTTGTTTAATTTTCAATGTTTTCATCTGTTTGAGGAGGAATCTTGAGACTCTCTTTCCCTCCTTGTCTCCTCACCAGTCTGGTCCATCCATTCATTCAATCTAAAACATCAAAACGATTGCCTTCCTTGCCCCAATCAGAACTCTGCAAAAACTAGGCCTCATCCCCAGACCCAAATTTGCCTTTCCCTTTTTCCAACACCCCCCCCCCCAAAAAAAAAACTCAAATTAAATCTTTGCACTTCACACCTAGCCTAATATTAGTTGCAAAATCAGTCATATAAAGCCCCATCTGATTATCTTTTGCTGAGATTGACCTGGAGAGAGCCCTCTCCTGTCCTCGTAGGGCTAGCTACAAGGTTGAGCGTGGTTTGATGTGGACCTAGAAGCTTACCTTTTCAGCCTGAGGTAAATCTAGGCTCTAACACGATCCATTGTCAATCCAGGAATTCCTCTATGTCATTGATAGATCATGACCAAGAATCCACATGCATATGTCATGCATGCGAAAACTAGTGAAGAAATCATACATGCAACTCGGTACCTGCAAGAAAATATGATGTAGTTGCTGATCTCGATGCCCTCTTGCACTTTCCTGCTCTTCATTTACTTTCTTGCTCCAATCATCCAAGTATTCCACACCCACCAAGAGTGCTTCAAGAAAACTCTAAGTCTCCAAATGTATGAGAGAGAGAGAGAGAGAAATGAGAGAGCTCCAAAACTAAACTGACAAAAGGTTACACTGACCAAGCTTGAGCCAAGAGCTTGCTAACTAATCCTTAGAAGCCTTTTTATTAATGAGACCTCTATTTTCTTCATTTTCCTTCAATTTCATCCTTGCATGCAACCTATGAACTTTCACCTTCCTTTTCTCCTAATTTCCTTTATTTTCATAAATAAATGTGCCAAAAGTGCCATTTTCCTTTCCAAAGCCTTAGCCATTACTTTGCCAATTTCCTTAGACATAATAAACCAGATCAACACTCATTAGGATGTTTTCCCACCATTTAGCTTGGAATATGTGTCCCATCACTGTGACCTTATATATTTTTACATGATTTTTTAACCAAGGTTATTACATGTCCAGCCCGAGCCACGAAAACAACCTATCTAACAAATGCAAGGAGATGCTATAAAGATGATGAAAATATTTGCAAAGGAAACATGGGTTTCCATAGAGACTGGGAGTGTAGGAGGCATGTGAAAATCAGACTTGAGTTGGGAGAAAAATGGGAATGATGTCGATATCCCTTCTCTTATATATTTTATGCCTACCCAAGGTGTGTATGTATACCACCTTAAATCAGTTAATTCAATTGTGCTATGGAATCCTGTAGCTGGGTTCTCTGTAAAACCTGTGAACCCTACCCAAAGAATAGCATAATATTTTATTTTTTCATATTTAAAATGGTATACATGGGTATACAATTATAGAACCTGCGTATGTACGCGCTTTTCAATAGGCAGAGTCGCGTATGGAATTTTAAATATTGTTTTTTAATAAATGATCAAGTATGCATGGGAAAAGGCTTCCCAAGGCCATATAAGAGCATCAAAATCTACATGAGTGCTAAATGATCCTATAACAGATTCCCCCTAATATATGAGGTTAGAACAAGGACATGATGGCAGGAATATATTAAATATACATAGAGGAGTTATTTGGAAACCTAAGAGGAGATCACCGGATTCCAACTCATCGAAGACCGTGGAAATGATTGAGAAAGAAAATTCATGTATGAGGCAAAAATACCCATGCTCAGAAGTAATAAAGCATATCCATTGATCAAGTATAAATCGGATCCAAAATGTATACATAAGTGAACAAAAGGAGATGTAAAATACATAATGGATCATCAAATCATAGCCACAAAAGAACACAACGGAGCTATGTCTCAATATCACATATAGAAGAACATCCATTAAATGATGCAAGAAGATTATCTGATCAATGATGTTGCATAATTGATCCTCATAAAAGTACCAAGTCATAAAGGTGGAATAGCATTATTGCATAAACGTGGGTGCCAACATATAGGATGTTGTTGTGAAGAACTACAACATATAAGGTGGAAGGTGTTACTGGCAGAAAACTAAAGTAGTTGTCAAGTGAACCAAGATGTTGACACAACCTAAGGTCTTCATCGACCGCAGATGATACATTTCTACACCATGGGAATAAATGAGCTAAAGTTGACCATGTGAGAAATCGTTTGATTATCGGTCATTGATGTATATCGTTAACAAATGTGAGACAACTCACCAATAATGATAATGAGTGTCAAGGTACCCCAATACAATATAACAAGTGCGGATAAATTTTTTGAATTTGAAAACTTGAAAGAATCTATCATTGAGGATACATTGATGTATTATCACTTTCGATAGTGAAGGAGTCTGCCACTAATGACTAGAAACCCTAAGGTACTGAAAAAAGTGTAGAATTTTCACTGTAGATCCCCTGATATATGCAATGTCCTAAAGCATAATACTAGATCTACTTCTACCATAAACTTTGCGGAAGCTTAAACGGATATGAGCATAATCAACCAAGAACAAATATAACTGAGAATGAGAAGTAATCAACCATAACACATAAGATATAACACTGAGGAAAGCACCAGCCTAAGACTCCAACTTTGTATTATCATACAAGTGGAAATCTTGTTCAAGTTACAAAAGGAATCAGCTCTCAAGCTATCCTGCTCTCTCTGCAATCAAATAATACAACTCACAGACTGAATAGACATAGAATATATCTTCCTCAAGCCCTCCAAGCCTCCTATTTCCTTGCGCGGTTTTGATTGGGGTCCAATGATGTCACATGTGTGAATTGGCCTCATCACACTCACTGTAACCTCTGATCCAACTGTGCAATCCTTAAGGAATAATATTCCTTCTACATGCAAGGAATATTCACCAAGGAATATCCTAGCAACTGATAGTACATTGTCCCTCCATCTGATCTCAACTGGGTCTCTGACTGAACTGAGATGCATGAGTTATCCATGAGTGAATACTCATTTATCTGAAATACACTAGTTACATGCATGCAAGCATTAACTAACTGAACTCTCATTAATTTAAAAAACTGTTAAATTAATCTAACTGGACTTGACTCAGTTAACTGAGCAAACTAATTACAACTCAATATTACAACTCATCCTAATCTCTTTAACTGATGGATAAATCCCTCAATCAAAGGAGAAGTTGTTGCATGTCCTCACATAGACTTCATGTTCATAATTCCTTAACTAATTAACTCAAGATGAATTAATTAATCAACTTACAAACAACTGTTCACATCAAATTCGAATTTTACTTCTTATGTTTAGTCCAGGGATTAACTAAAATAAGAAGGGATCCCGAAATGCTATTTTTAGAAAAGCTATTTTTAGCTCTTTTACTTTTCATCCATTGTTGCTAAGATCCACAATGGCTGAACTGCTATCTATAGCCAGGCTATTTATAGTAGTGCTATTTTTAGCATTTCTTGTTGCACTTTTCAACACTCCCTCTTAACAAGAAAGGGATTATCAGTAACCCCTATCCTGTCTCTATGGAACTCGAACTTGCATTTTGATAATGCCTTAGTCAAAATATGTGCATCCTGCTCCTTGGTTGAAACATACTGCAACATCATGATCCTCTTGACCACATAGTCCCGTAGATGATGGTAACGGATATCTATATGCTTGGACCTGTCATGAAACACAAGATTCTCAGAGAGTTTTATGCAACTCTGATTATCACAGCATATCACTGTAGGATCCGTCGTCTGACCAAAAAATCCCACTAGAATCTTCCGCATCCAAATGGCCTCGCATGCTGCCTGACTGACAACCATGTATTCATCCTCTGCTGAGCTAAGTGCAATTGATCTCTGTTTCCCGCTGTACCAAGAAACTGCTGCTGAACCAAGGTTGAAGATTCCTCCAGAAGTGCTCTTCTGGCCTGATGGACTACTTGCCCAATCTGCATCCATGAAGCCTTGCAACTTCACTCCCTCTATTCGTCTATACCATAATCCGTACTGTGTAGTGCCTCTGAGATATCTCAGCACATACTTTGCTGCCTTTCAAAACAGCTTGGTAGGCTGAACCATAGCTTGACTCAGTTGGTTCACCGCAAAGCATAAGTCGGGTCGTGTGTTCACCAAATACATAAGTGAACCCACCAGCTACCAATAAACAATAGTCGCTACTACCTCACCTAAAGTAGCATCCTCCTTCCTCCAGTTCCCAGCTAGAGGAGTTTGCATGGGTTTTCACTTCTCCATGTGAAAGCACCTGAGTATCTCATTGGCATACTTTCCCTAAGACACAAATATTTCCCCATCTTTCTGCCACACTTCCATGCCTAGAAAGTAGTGCATGAGGCCCATGTCCTTCATCTAAAACTCTCTTGCAAGGTCCTCCTTGCAATATTTGATCAGCTAATCATCACCTATCAAAATTAGATCATCAACATAAAGTACAATAATCAATGGCTTACCTTCTACCATGATGTGGTAAAGGTTCGCATCTGCTTCACTCTTGGTAAAGCCCAATCCGGTGAAATAGTTGTCAATTCTGGTATACCAAACATGGGGTGCTTGTTTCATCCCATACAGTGCTCGCTTGAGTCAGCAAACATGCAACTCACGATCGAAGGTCTCAAATACTTCAGGTTGCTCAATGTATACCTCTTCCTCAATCTTTGCATTGAGGAACACCATCTTCACATCCATCTAATGGATCTTTCAACTCATCTGAGCTGATAGAGCTAGCATCGATCTGATAGATGAGTACCTTGCTACAGGAGCAAAGGTCTCATCGTAGTCGATCCCCTCAACCTGTGAGAAACCTTCGGCAACAAACCTTGCCTTGTGTTTCTCAACACTGCCATCAGCTTCCTGCTTTACCTTGTAAAGCCATCGAGAACTAACCACTGACTTGTCCCTAGGTCTAGGGACAACATCCTACAATTTTTTCTGTATGATAGAATCATACTCTTCTACCATTGCATCAACCCAGACTGGTTGCTGCACTGCCTCCTGAAAAGAAGAAGGTTCGGTCGCTACACACTCCCCAACTAGGGCCATGTAGCCATTGTATCTCTCAGGAGATCTCCTCTGTCTGCGCTGAGAGGATGGTTGCCCCACATTCTCTCTCGCATCTAGCATCAATCTATCAGCTTGTCATGAGCGTTTCCATCTGTCTTTGGAAGACTCTCCAGGAGTGGTGGTCTCCACTACTGGATCCTCTACATGCGGTTGATCCACATCATCCGGAGGCTCCTCCTCCGTTGGGACTAAAATTTCCTCATCTCCATGCAACTTGAGCTCCCTCTCAAGTGACATTCGCATGGCTCTTTGCTCGTCGAACTTCATATCCCTGCACATTATGGTCCTCTGACTAGTAGGCAGAAACACATGATAGTTGTGGGGTGTATTTGTGTACCCCACAAGTATCCCCAACTCAGCTATTGGGTCTAGCTTCTTTCGAGCATCTTTGGTCACATGACAGTAAACTAATGATCCAAAGATGCTGAAGTGACTCACATCTGGTCACTTCCCCGAAAAAACCTCCATAGGTGTCTTCATCCCCAAGATATGATGAGGACTTCTGTTCTAAAGGTACACTACTGTATTGCATGCCTCAGCCCACAGATGAAGTGGTAGGCCTTGGTCATGCAACATTGCTCGAGCTGCTCCCACAATAGATCTATTCTTCCTTTCGGCCACCCCATTCTGTTGTGGGTTATGGGGTGCCGTCAGTTCCTGTTTAATTCCTTCTGCAACACAAAATTCTTTAAACTGCTGGGAAACATACTCTCCACCATTGTCGCTATGCAAGGCTTTTATTTTCTTTCCAGATTCTTTCTCTGTCAAGGCTTTAAACTCACAAAACCTCAAGAAGGTCTAATCCTTCTTTTGCATAAAGTAGATCAAACATTAATGAGAAAAATCATCAATAAAAATAAAATAGTACTATTGCTTAGCAGTGGAGGCTGTAGAGAATGGTCCACATATATCTGAGTGAACTCGCACCAGGATTGCTCCAGCTCTACTATCCCAACCCTGAAAGGAAAATTTTGCATACTTACTGAGGGTGCATCCTTTGCATGTATCTGTTTGCTCCAGTTTTCCCTTGGGTAGGCCAGTAGAAATTTGTTGCATGATCTTCAAGGCCTTGTGATGCAAGTGGCCCAATCTTCTATGCCACTTCTCCCCAACATCTTGGCTTTGCACCACCTTTTCTTTGGAACTTAGTTCATCACAGTCTTCTACCTCCAACTTGTAGAGATGCTTTACTCGAATCCCAATTTGCTAAGTTTGTCCGGTGCTGATATGTCTCAGGAAAACTTTTCCTTTACTAAAGACTACATCATAGCCTTTATCTTCTAGCATAGAAATAGACACAAGATTCTTTTTCAAACCTGGTACATATTTAACACCAAATAGGGTGAGAGAAGCACCATGCTCTCTCTGAAACACAACTGTACCTTCAACAGAGACACAATACTTTCCATCATCGCCATCTCGATCCGCATCTAGAGATCCTTCTCCTCCAATGTATTGAAAATATTCTTGTCACCTGACATGTGGAAAGAAGCTCCACTGTCCAGGTACCAAACACATCCCACCATGGATGAAACCATGCATGTGATAAGAGAGAAATCCAGCTCAAACTGTGAGGCTAATGCATCACCATCAAATCCCTTCGAGGAACCCTTCTTGGATTTCTTTTGTGGACAATTCTTTGCATAATGTCCCACTTCATGACAATGAAATCATCGCACTTTGGACTTTTCAACCTTCTTCCCACCATGAGAAGATTTGGATTGGGATGCCTTCCCTTTCCCTTTCTTAGCTTTACTCGCTAAAGCTAGATTCTCTTCATCATCTTGTTTTGATGAAGATCCATCCCTTGTGCTTCACCTTATCTCCTCCTGCATCAGATCCAACCAAAGTCGTTCCCAATCTGGCAGTTTCTCTCTTCCACTAACCGAGTCTTGGTAGCTATGCCAGCTCTTAGAAAGACCGAGGACTGCAAGACTCACCATGTCATCATCAGTTGTCACGATCCCTATGCTTCCAAGCTCATCCCTGCAGGTGGTGAGCTTGTTTAGGAAAATAGAGATTGTGTCACCCTTTTCACACTTGATATTTCAAAGATTGTATTTCAGCGCCAACTTCCTCTAATCGCTACTATTCTGATAAAGATCTTTCAATGTTTTCCACATTGAAAATGGAGTCTCCTTCCCATGGAGGCTTGAGACAATGTGATCTCGAACTCCCTCTAGGAGGATTCTCCTTGCTCTAGCCACACACTTTTCCCATTCCACCAGTTGAGTAGCATCAGTCAGTTTTTGGACCTCTTGATCAATGAAGTCCTTAATACCGTTATCTTCTAATACTACCTCCATGCGATCCTTCTAGGCTATATAATTTGAACTTCCATCAAGGGAATATTTGAGTCTTAAACCACTGAATACCATAGGTGAAATATATGTGATAAGTGTTAGAGCCTAGATTTACCTTAGGCTGGAAAGGTAAACTTCTAGGTCTACATCAAACCACGCTCAACCTCATAGCTAGCCCTACGAGGACAGGAGAGGGCTCTCTCCGGGTCAATCTCAGCAAATGATAATCGATGGGGCTCGAGATGAATGAAATAAAACTTATTTTAGGCTAGGTATGAAGTACAAAGATTTTATTTGAGTTTTTGGGAGTTTTGAGTTGGAAAATGGGAGAAGCAAATTTGGGTCCGGGGATGAGGCACAATTTTTGCAGAGTTCTGATTGGGGCAAGGAAGGAAATTGTTTTGATGCTTTGGAATGAATAAATGGATGGATCAGACTGGAGAGGATCCAAGGAGGGAAAGAGGGTCTCAAGAGTCCTCCTCAAACAGATGAAAACATTGAAAATTAAACAAATTTTAAAGCAGAGCACAACAGTCCAGTGAATTCTACCTTAATCACACATTTGTTTAATTTCAGAAGCCAAGAGAAGGGAAAATGATACAAATAAACATCAATGAACTTAAAAATACATAGAGAATAACACCATCAAAACATAGAGCCACATGGATCCCAACAGGTGTTGCAAAACCCTAGTCTTTCCTTTGCCAAAAATGCAGAGATAGAATGTACAATGATGTGCCAAGCAATTCCAAGTGTCCAACCTTGAAAATGACTAAGAAAATACATGATATAGAATATCCCAACCCATTCCCTTGCCTCTAGGGGTCGAGCTCATCATTCTAGGAGCTGTTTCAACCAATTCTAAACAAGGAACTAAAATCTAGGCAATCCAACAAATTGCCTCTATATGATAGGAAACTGATTCATTCATTAAATTTTCACTTTTTAGTGAATGAATCTTCTAGAACAAGTAAATATGTGCCAAAATTACATCATAGTCATAAAGTTACATCAAGATAGATCAATAATTACATCAAAAAGCAAAACTAGTCAAAACTAGGCGAATTTCCGAGCTATAGAGTGAAAAATAGGCAAAAATCCTCTATGCGCCGCGACCAAAATCTCTATGTGTAGCACAACTTTGGGGCTGATTTTGAGGCACTTCCCGAAGTCCAAATTGAGCCCAAGATAGCTTGTTGGAAACCCCTACCTGTCTACTTTCCAACCCAAGTGAAATTTCTAGATTTGGATGTCATTTTCCCCTTCACAACTTCAATCTCCCAAGACTGGTTCTTGTGTGTGCAAAAGGTGGCAAAGAGGCCATTTTTTGCATGTTTTTGACCCTTTAAGCAACCCAGAACTTGATGAAATCCTTAGGTAATCCATGAGCATGCATAAATTTTCATAAAAAATCCAGAAATGCAAAGTTTTCCTCTGGAAGATCTCCCAATTATAAGCGCGCGCCAAGTGGCGCTACGCGTTGGGCAGAAAAACTTGTTTTGTGACCAAAAAATTCAAAAATGACACAATTTTCTCCAAATTCCTTGAAATTTGGGCTGGAGGCCTATCATTGAGTATCATGTTCAGCCAAAGAAGCTTCGGCTAAGATTTGAAGCCGATCATGCTCTTTTTGCCTTTTTTGTCTTTTTGATGCCTTTCTCAATTTCACCCTTTAGATTCCTGATCCTCACTTTGGAACTCATGTTTCGCGCCCTGTAATGGAAAACCATGTGTCTCAATAATTCTTTATCCCTATCGGTCTTGTCTAGCATCCCCTCTAAGTGGATATTGATTCTCTCGAGCCAAGACTCCCGATCAGCATTAATCTCTTGTTCCAATGAAGTGAGCTCAATCCTCCTCCTTTGGGTAGCTTGACGATTTTCGCGGATGTTTTGCAATTCCATGATTGCCTGCTGATCTTCAAGATGTTTGTTCCTCTACTCTAAGTATTTCATTGTCCACTTATTCCTCTCCAAGTCGAGAGACAAGGCTGTGATCTTTGTCTGCTGCTCTTGGATGATCTCTCTAAGATGTGCATTTTGCGAGCCCATGTCTGTAACATCATCCTGAATAAGAATGAAGTCAGTCTCTCGCTCACCTGAAGGCCCCTCATCCTACATTGGCTTCTTGCCTTGGTCTTGTATCTGTACCTGTGCTACTGATGACGACAACGAGACCCCTTCCACCCCAAGTGGAGATAGTACTCGTCGAGCTGCTGTAAACAATCCCCTCGTGCCTCTCTGATAGGTGACATATGTCGGCACACTAGTTGTCTCTGCCTCCCGACCTCCATGCTGCTATGAAGGTTCACCCGCACCATGAACCACATCCTGATGAGCTGCTGAAACTATGAAGAACTCACGAGAAATGAAATCTTCCCATGTGATACCCTGCAGGCCAAGCTGATGTACAACAATGATCTTGATGAGCGCATAATGGTAAATGATGTTGTACTGTTGTTCTGGAGCTTTCTTCTGCAAAAGAGTAGTCATCCTCTCGATGTTTCGGCACATGAAATATGGAATGTTCACAACCTCACTCTAGTGAAATGCATCAATAACCTGATATGGTATGCATAGAGGCGTGAGAAGCGGCCCTCACAACTAAAGTATCTGATAATGAGTTTCATCAATGGTGCATAATATTCCTTCAGAAACTGGAACGGGAATACTCTCTTGAGTTGCCTCAAATAGCTAGGCCTGATGTAAGGTTCATAATATGCTTTATCCAGCTGCTACCTTTTGTTCCACTCTTCGCCTATATTCGGTGTCCCGGTGGCCTGAGAAATGGTTTCTGGTGTCAAGGTGAAGTTTACTCCAGCAAGAGTGACATGAACATCACGAAAATGCAAAACAAACAACCAAACTAACTCTGGATGATGTTGGATCTGAGCAATCATCTCACAATATTGAAAGCATGACTGTTGCTGAAAGGATGTCATTGCAAGCAGGCAGGCCTGCAATTGAGTCAAGGAAGTGGGCTCTTCTCTGACATGTTTGCCACCCTTACGAGGCCTTCTAGGCACATTAAGCTCAGTGGTTGAGTCACTGTCTTGCTCATATGAAGAATCTATCTCTGTCATGGTGCTGTAATGTGTATAACAAGGGTATGTTTTGTAAATGTGAAATAAGTGCTTTGTTTCCACTGCCAAATGTATCAAAAGGAAATGAGGGATTGTGGTGGGAAATTTGTAGTTTAGCGATGGGATAAATGAGGACAAGATGTATTAAGTCAAGTGGAATAAAGATCTAGGGACAGTCACTTGACTGTTTTAGGAATTGGGATTTTATAAGGAATATGAAAGGGGGAAGGTTAGTAAGGTTTTAGTGATTTAGTGATAAGGAAAATGGGTACAAAGGGATATAATTGGGTTTGGACAAAGGGAAAAAGGGAAGGGATTGTGGTGTGACAGTGATGAGAAAAGAGGTGCGAAAAAATTGGCATGATCAAGCAAACTTTAAGCTTCACACAGAAGCCTTATGGAGCAATTTTGATACACAATTATTTTGCCTTGAAACTCATACAGCCACCTTCCCAAATTGCGGAAAACATGGACTGAAATCAATGGAAAAGGGGCATTAACACTTACTTGGATACAAAAGAGTTGAATTAATTTAATTGATGGAAGCCGGGATGATTTTCTAGTTTGGAGGTTCTGTGTGCCGTGCACAAACCCAGTGCACCGCGACATGTGGATGCGCCACGACAGAGTAATTTCACACTGCGAAATTGCGCCCAATGTGCCGCGCGGTCTGTGTGCACCGCGACCTCCTCCAATGCGCCACGTGGCCCTTAAAACACAAAATTCGCTCCTCCAGGACTCAAGTGAATTGCAATAGACCTCTTGGCATACCAAGGGATGGCTTAAACCATGAAAATGTCTAATACTATGATGGGGATTGATTTCATTGAAACCACAATGATTTTGGTCTTGGAGGTCCTCTGCGCCGCACACATGCCCAGTGCACCGCGTCGTGTGGGTGCGCCGCGCCCTTTGGAAAAAGCACAGTGTATTTCGGCTCTATGTGCTGTGCTCTGTGGGTGCACTGCGGCCTATCCCAATGCGCCACGCTGGATTCCAACACATAGTCGGCCTTCTAAACTCAAAGTTTCGTCCCTTAAAACTCCAACATCGACTTCTCTCTTGGATTTTTAAATATCTCTTGATGCAAATGGATTAATAACTTGAGAAATATCTTATATAGAGATGGATTAAATTTTTGCTTCTCAATAACCCATTTTGTAATGTTTTAACTTTGGCACTTTTTGCATTTAATACAACTTGCCTTTTTCAAATTTCCTTTTGATTTCTTGCAGGTATGATAGCATGTCTTGGCAAAGGATGACCAGGGTAGCGCCTGGAGAATTCAACCATTGAAAAACTTTCGAAAATTTCATGGAAATTTATTACAAAAATGAAATGACGAATTTTCTTCGAAACAGGGCTTTGAAGAAAATTCATAGTCCAGCAATATGATGATGAAAATATGTGAAATGATAACTTATTAAGAACCTTCCTTTGGCCTGCTGGCATTATTGGACATCTTGAAGACACAATTTGTGAAACCCTAGACCTAGTGACTGGAAATGACTCTTGCTGATCAAAAGACTAAAACAGGGTTGTAAGTGACTCAAAAACTTGATTTTGATGAACAAACCTGAGCCAGCAGTGCAAGGCATGAGGGGTAATGAATAACGAGACCCTTCCGTCGAATTATGGCATGCCCCTAGCAGAATGCAATGGAGTGAATCAATCGAGACACCTAAAAATGAAATGCAATAAGAGAAATGATCTCTGGCGGAGGGATGTAAAGACCGACTCTAACATTGGCTCCAATGGGGATGGTAGCTCTTTGGAGGTGCCAAGAATGGTAGATCTCTGGGAGAGCTAGACAGTGCCTTCGTCCATTGGGCTATGGAGTCCATTATTTCGAGAAATCGACACAAGACTCTTGACTCATTTATTGACTCAAACTGGACTCAAACTGACTCAATTAGGAAACAAAAATGACTAAAAACCCGACTCGACAAACTGAAACCAAAACTGAAACCTTTCTTCAGAATTATAGCCTTCACTTTGGGCCCTGTTATCACAAAATCAGTACTGATGGCTGCTAATCAGTAAGACCCTATGTAACTATTTCAGACCAGGCTTTTGGCTAAGGATTAGCCTCCCTAACCTGAGAGGGCTCTCTCAAAATAAACTATTGATTTATCATTAACACAAAGAGGGCTAACTCTTGAAATGAAAACTTAATAAACATGCTAGTTGGACAGACAACATAACATTTCTTCCATTGGCCTCATGGAGTCAAACACCTTTTCAATAAACTATCAACTACTCATTCATAGAAGTCAAGGCATGTAATGTTTAAACACTCAAAACATTTCTCAAAGAACCTCAACTCATAAGTATACACAGGAAGTCTGAGCACTAGGTGAATTCAGAGTGATTGTATACCTATAGAGCTGTAAAAAATATTTCTCAAAGAACCTCAACTCATAAATATACACAGGAAGTC
>APFE030158750.1:95416-140870 GCA_000404065.3 Pinus taeda
TCCTTTTAAAGAATGAACTCGGGCTCCTCCGCAACTTAACAGTCTTATCATGCAAACGGACCAATTCATGCAACATTAACAAACATCATGACACTACCAACATTACAGACCATTTGAATGATTTTATGTGCGTGGTTATGAACCTATTGGTGGAATGATGGCTTATACTTGCTTGAAAAGGACGCCATTCTGACAATAATCGGACGGACATACTGACTCATCCCCCAGACATGACATTCTAAGAATCAATGCTGCTTAAATCCCCGAATCCGCGATTTCGTAGCGCAGACAGTTATAAATTAACAACATGCGCTACGAAATGGCTGTTTACTGACACGCTGTGAAAGACCTAAAACATCATTGCGCTGCAAAATCAGCCAATAAAATTGCGCTGCAGAAATGCGAAAAGGACTAGTGACGTATATAAGACAAGACATATCTTATACAATCATGATGGAGGATGGCTAACGGCTTTTGAAAATGATTCATATGAATATCTTTATAAAACACGATCCCTAAATAACTAACATAGGGCAATAACCATTAGACACCTATTTTTTGGACAACAAAAATTTTATGGACAACATTATGTACATATCACTGCAGTTCTAGGTGATAACAGGCCCCAGACTAAAGAAAAGATCACAGCACACTCTTGCAATGAAACTAAAATAAAATGGTATATACAGTGACAATGTAGACAACAGAAACAAGTCAGAAATGATACCTCTTGAGCAACTGACCATTGACTGGCCCTCCAGGACATTCTTCCCCATTCATCTCCTTCAGGAGAAAAGCATTCTGACCACGATATGCAGCAATTTTGAAGGGGACTTTCCAGAGATTTTCGAACTTACCATGCTTACCCTTTTCCTCGTTCCTTGCATCACATTTCAGCACCACTTCATCCTATTGGAATTTATCTGCCTTCGCTTTTTTGTCATAGATTTTCTTAATCTTCTCCTGCAACTTGGATGTGTTTTCGAAGACTTCTTCTCTTGTCTGCTGCAAATGGACCATTTGATTTAGGCTTCGCTGCATAGGATCTTCCTCACTGCCGGCCTCTTGAAGAAGTTTGACTACTGGAGTTGCTAGAGAGGTAGAAAACACTGTATCGATGCCATAAACAAGCTCAAAGGGAGACATACCAATGGATTTATTTTCGCTGACCTGATCTGCCCAAAGTGAATTGACCAACTTCTTATGCCAACTCTTCTTGTTAATTTCCAGCAGCTTCTTGATGATGTTGACTAAAGATTTGTTAGAAGACTCCACCAACCCATTTCCTTGCGGATGATAGGAAGTTGAGTGACCCAAAATGATTCTATACTTGTTACAAAACTCAATCATCCTCTTTGATTTGAATGTTGCTGCGTTATCAGTGATTAACTTATTTGGGCAACCAAAACGACACAAGATGTTATTCTCAAGGAATGAAATAATTACCGCATTCGTAGCTTGTCTGGTGGGAATTGCTTCGATCCATTTCATGAAATAATTTGTTGCCGTGAGAATCCATCGATGCTGACCGGAAGAAGCGGGATCAATTTCACCAATGAAATCCAACCACCACTACTGAAAAGGGGCACTCACCTCAATGGGCTTAAGCAGAAAAGGATGTAATTTCTGCCTTCCTTCAAAAATATGACATTTATGACAACTCTTGACAACCTTATATACATCTGCAAACAATGTCAGCCAATAGTATCCCGCTCGTAGAATTTTATTTGCCGTTGTTTTCCAAAAAAGGTGACCGCCACAATCTGCTTTGTGGAAATCCTCCATGACCTACTTTTCTTCTTCTTCCACCAAACAATTCAACAGAACGCCATCGAGATCTTTCCAATAAAGTGCAAAATTTAGAATACAAAACTTAGCAGCTTTTAATTTGAGAGTTCTACTTTTGTTTCTAGTCATACTGGGAGGTGGCGACAAATTCTGCAGCACATATATGATATCTGAATACCATGGGGAAAGAACAAACATTTCGGATACCTGAATTGACGAACCTTCCTCATTTTCATCGAACATAGCAGCTATCAGATTTATGTCTAAGGCATGCAAGTTGGATTTAGCCATTAAATTTGCTAATCCCTACCCTTTAACAAGCTTGGTGGGCTTTATCTCCACATTGTACTCCAACAAAGTTGCAATCCACTTGCCTCTTCTTCCTTTCGGGTCGGTCTGCACTAAAACATCCTTGACAGCAGCGTTAGGAACATAAGCCAAAGTATGAGAATGCAAAACATATACCCGAAAATCTTTCAATGCTTTGACAAGTGCAAGGGCCTGCTTTTCAATGATGTTGTACTTCAAGGATGCATCTCTTATAGTTCAGCTGAAAAAATCAATTGGTCTTTCATACTCCTCTCTTTTCTGCATTAATACAACTGCCATTGTATGCTTCGAAGCAAAAGAAAACAATATAAAATCCTGAGTGTAGTCCGGGCTTATTAGAACCAGAGCTGAAGAAAGCACTAATTTGACTAAGTTGAAAGATTTTACAGTCTCTTCCATCCACTTCACTTGGATTTCCTTCTTAAGCATGTTTGTAATCTCTCTTAGATGTTCAGCAAGGTTAGGCGCAAAGCGGCGTAAAAAATTCATCTTACCGTTAAAAGATTGAATCTCCTTCTTATTCCAGGGAAGGTCAATTTGTTGAATCACTTCTACACGTGCTGGATCAATACGAATGCCATCTTTTGATATAATGTGCCCAAGTAGTTTGCCCTCATCCATGGAAAACAAGCTTTTCTTTGGATTCAGCGACACACCATATTTTCTGCACTTTTGGAAGACAATTTTCAAATGATACATATGTTCTTCATCCGATTTGGAAAACACGGTCAGATCATCAAGGTACAAAACCAAAAATAAATCCTTCTCATTTGAAGAAGCCAAGTCCATTGCCCGTTGAAATGTGGCACCTGCATTCTTCAAACCGAAAGGCATTTTGGCGTAATGAAAATTTCCCCACGGAGTGGTGAACGTTGTTTTATCCCGGTCATCTTCATGGACCAAAATTTGGTTATATCCAGAATAACCATCAAGTAGTGACATCCGGGATGCTCCAACTACTCGCTAAAGTATATGATCCATTTTGGGCAATGGATAATTGTCCTTCAATGAAACTTTATTGAGATTCCTAAAATCAATGCACAAGCGAATCTCACCTGTTTTCTTTCGTGCCGGCACCAAATTAGAGATCCAGTTGGAAAATCTGATGGGAACAATGATTCCTAATTTGTACAACCTGTTTTTCTCCTTCTCAATTTATGGAAGTAATTTTGGATTTAGCCTTCTCAACTTCTGTCTGAAAGGTTTTTTATTAGGCTTGATAGGAATAGTGTGCTGAATTATATTGGTATCATATGTCTTCAAGTCAGAATAATCCCAAGAGAACACATCAGCAAAAGATGACAACAAATTGATATATTTGGCTTTTACCAGGTGTGGCAATGCTTTGGACAGTTTTACCATTTTGGAATTTGCAGCTGTTCCAATATTGACCTCTTCAACGCCCTTCTCTGTTGGCTGCAATGTGGGTTTGTGGGCCACGTCATCTTGATCAAAGAGTTCTTCTAAAGGTATCAATCCTTTAGGAATTATGTTATCCTTTAGCTGCAACACTTCCATTTGATTGATCTGCACATCATCTTCACCATCATCCTGTTCTACATCAATTGAGGTATCTTTGAACTTACCTTTGTTTTGCAGAAAATCATCAATTTCCTCATCATCTTGGAAAACTTGCCAATATCTCTGATTGTCCGGGACAGTCAGACGATGCTTGACATGGATTTCAAATTTATTACTGGAGTTCATTGGCATCTTCAAACTACTTGCTGCCTTAGCAAGTTCATCAACAATGCCATTTTGAATACGAGGCACACACGTCAAGGTATAATCTGAAAACAATTTCAGGATGTCTAGGAAAACATTTCAGTAAGCCCTCATTTGAGGGTGCTTAGCTTGATATTCGCCTTTAAGTTGCTTAATCACCAATTTGGAGTCACCATATACTTCAATCTTCTTAGCATTCAACCTTCTTAGAATTTTTAGGCCAGCAATCAAAGCTTCGTACTCAGCCTCATTGTTCGAACAATCAAAAGCTAACTTATAAGAGCATACCCACACATTACTAGGCACTTTGTTCGGAGCGGAGAGAGGAGTGCGTACCCAAATACCAATTCCAACACCATCATTTCCCACTGCACCATCGAAATCCATGGTCCACATGCCCTCTTCATCTTCTTCTAAGTGCTGAAATTCTGTTGTCTCTGTTTTTCCTGCTTGTTGTCCATTACCTTCAGCTGATTGCTCAATGGTGTCTTGCTGTTCTTGTCCTTCTTTTTTCAAAATTTCTCTGAAATTTTATGTTATTTCTAGAATAATTTCTGCTTCTACTAATTGACTATCTATATCATTGAAACTATCTAAATACAAAAAAAAAGACTCTAGATATGTATGTACATAATTGATCGGATGATTGATCAGTTTCTCCTTGCTTGTAATCATGTATTTCATTTTTTGCTCCCGGTACTATTTTCTCATTTGGCCAAACACAGGAATCGTTGCATAGGAGAAATCTAGTTGTAATGTCCCTTTTAATTTCGCTCCCCAAGACCTGGAAAGAAGCATACCAAACCTGGGAGGAATGTCTGCCACAACAATATCCATCAAAACATTCTTTGTTGGGATTTGATCCAGACTTACAACCAAGTCTTTGATGAGCCCAATACATCTCACTCTGCTGGAATCAAATGAAAAGAGATCATGGTATTTCCTAGTGATGTCCAAACCCAACTTCGCCATGATAGCTTTCGGCATAAGATTGTGGGAAGCACCAGAATCGAACATAGCATTATGCAACACAAAATCATGCACCCTTAAACTGATATAAAAAGGTGGCACATCACTATCCGAAGACTCACCATTCAATGCTGGCCCAAAAATCAATTTGGGTTGATCATCTTCGACATTCACCATGTCAGACATTGGATCAAAATTCAAAATTTTAGAAACTTGCCCTCTATAACTGTTGTTCCTCATTATTTCAGTCAAAGGAATGGATACCTTCAATTTAGAAATTTCATTTTCTAAACTAAAAGTTGAAATATTTTCTACCTCTTTGACTGGGACATCTTTCTTTTCCTTTTCCTTCGATGTAATTGGCTGATTCGATTTTTCTGCTGATGGTGATTTGCTGATATTAGGATCAACTGCCTCTTTCCCTTTCTTTTGTACAATAGGTGAATAATTCTTTTACGCTGAAGTTTATTTCCTCTTTTGAATTGGGTTAACAGGCACATCTCTGTTTCTAAGTGAATATTGACGCTGATGGGTAGACAAAGCATTCATATAACCTCTTTGGTACTCATCTGATTCTTCTTCCAAAACTGTGTCATTTGCTAGAATGAAATCTGCATCTTTGCGTACAGCTAAACTTTCTGCATACTCCTCTTCTTCAGTAATATAAATTGGCATATCATCTGGGGTAAAGAAGTGATTTTCCTCTCCAATCACATTCTCCTCCTCTTTTGACTCCAGACCAAGTACCACATTCTGCTGTAGAGGTGGTTGTACGGGCTGCTGGGCTGTCTGATCATGGGCTCGCTGTTCTCTTTGTTTAATTCTATATTGTGGCTGCTACTGGCCATGGCATTTAGGATTTATAACTTGTGGCTCAGGTTTATCAAGTTTCACCCTTTCAATCATCTGCTCCACCTTCCGAAGTAATTGATTTTTCGACGATGACTCTTCTTTTATTGTGGCCTTCTTTTCTGCTCTTGCTCTATCCCTCTTGGCCAGCAGATTTACCTCAACGATGACCGCGATTTTCGGCATATCTTCCATTGTGGCACGCTCTCTCTCTCTGAGTTGATAAGCCATGTTAGCATCAAAACCATCCGGGAACTTCATCATGGCTAGCTCCACAGGAGGCCTTAAATGATCAGGAATTGCTTTGTAGACTGAATTGAATCTAATGCAGTAATCTTGAACGGACTCACCGACATTTCATTTGATATGCTCATATTCTTGAAGGATTTGAAGACGATTTTTCTTAATTTCCCAACGATCTAAAAATTGTCATTGTAGGTCATCCAATGTAGCAATGCTAGCAGCGGGCAAAGCTCTGAACCATTTTCTAACTTCACCACTAAATGTCTATGCAAACAATCTCATTGTCACATTTTCTGCATCGATCTCATGAAGGTCACAAAAATCTGCCATTCTGTCCACATGTTGCTGAGCGGTAGTGCTATGAGGAGTGCCATCAAACAAAGGAAATTTGCTCTGATAATCTGCGGGCATATCATCTAAAACTTGAGGCAGCGTGAGAGGTGCAAAACGGGCAGCCATCACTCTTAGCGAATTCGGTCTGGGAGATGTTGGGGGAGTAGGTGCAGCTGATGTATGAGGTGTATGAGGCGGGGTGTGCGGAGGAGAAGAAATTTTGGATGTAGAAGGAGTAGATGAAGACGAATTTACTGCAGAATTTTGATATGTGATAATAGGCTGCACAGGGACAGTGGGAATGAAGGGCGGTTCGGTAGGAATTCTTGAGGTGGATGCTGTTACGGAAGATCCGAGGGTTGCAGATGCAGCTTCTAGGAAATCAACGATATTTGAAGCGTGAGTTTCAGTCTGAAGGTGCTTCAAGATAAAATTCTCAATTGATTTATTGTTTCTTTCAAGTTCAAGAGCTACAGCAAAGTCAGGATTTGGGACTATAGAACCAAGAGCACTTCCGGATTTAGTTTCAAACAATGATAACTCAAAACGTGCATCAAATCAAGCTCTTCAAGATACTTGAAAATTGCAGGGCATGAACAGGATTTGAACACGGGAGTCTTAGAAATCTCTTGACGAAGAAGTCTTGGAATCAAATTGGGATTTTCGTAGACAGGAGGAGGATCTTGATCGGGATTAGATCTGGTATATCTCCTTGAAGCCAATGTGTTTTTGCAAAAGATCAAATGGACATAAACCACTTTCTTAGCCTATCAAATCCTAAGCTTATCATCCACAGCTTAGAATTATCACATGTATTGGGGTGTTTGCAAGTTAGATTTCCTGTTAATGAGACTAGACCAGAGATTGACTGAAGTAATGTTTATCTACTTGCGCTAATGCAAAGAAAAAGTGTTTCAAAGGCTACCTGGATAATCTTCAGACTCCGTTTGTAGTATCAAAACAAAGAATAATAATAAAAAATCAAATCAGCTTCCCCAGTGGAGTCACCACTATGTTAGAGCCTAGATTTACCTCATGCTAGAAAGGTAAACTTCTAGGTCCACATCAAACCACGCTCAGCCTCGTAGCTAGCCCTACGAGGACAGGAGAGGGCTCTCTCCGGGTCAATCTCGGCAAAGGATAATCGATGGGGCTTGAGATGACTGAAATAAAAATTATTTTAGGCTAGGTAAAAAGTACAAAGATTTGATTTGAGTTTTTGGGAGTTTTGAGTTGGAAAATGGGAGAGGCAAATTTGGGTCCGGGGATGAGGCACCTTTTTTGCAGAGTTTTGATTGGGGCAAGGAAGGCAATTGTTTTGATTCTTTTGGAATGAATAAATGGATGGATCAGACCGATGAGGAGCCAAGGAGGGCAAGAGGGTCTCAAGAGTCCTCCTCAAACAGATGAAAACATTGAAAATTAAACAAATTTCAAAGCAGAGCACAACAGTCCAGTTAACTCTACCTTAATCACTCATTTGTTTAATTTCAGAAGCCAAGAGAAGGGAAAATAATACACATAAAAATCAATGAACTTACAAGTACATAGGTAATAAAACCATCAAAACACAAAGCCACATGGATCCCAACAAGTGCTGCAAAACCCTGGTCTTTCCTTTGCCAAAAATGCAGAGATAGAATGTACAATGATGTGCCAAGCAATCCCAAGTGTCCAACCCTAAAAATGACTAAGAAAATACACGATATAGACTAGCCCAACCCATTCCCTTACCTCTAGGGGTCAAGCTCATCATTCTAGGAGCTGTTTCAACCAATTGTAAACAAGGAACTGAAATTTAGGCAATCCAAAAACTTGCCTCTATATGATAGGAATCTGATTCATTCATTAAATTTTCAATTTTTAGTGAATGAATCTTCTAGAACAAGTAAATATGTGCAAAAATTACATCATAGTCAAGTTACATCAAGATAGTTCAATAATTACATCAAAAAGCAAAACTAGTCAAAACTGGGCGAATTTCTGAGCTGTATAGTGAAAAATAGGCAAAAATCCTCTATGCGTCGCGACCCAAATCTCTATGCATAGCACAACTTTGGGGCTGATTTTTAAGCACTTCCCGAAGTCCAAATTGCACCCAAGATAGCTCTTTAGAAAGCCCTACCTATCGAATTTCCAACCCAAATGAAATTTTCTGGATTTGGATGTCATTTGCCCCTTCAAAACTTCAATCTCCCAAGACTAGTTCCTGTGTGTGCAAAAGGTGGCAGAGATGCCATTTTTTGCATGTTTTTGACCCTTTAAGCAACCCAGAACTTGATGAAATCCTTAGGTAATCCATGAGCATGCATAAATTTTCATAAAAAATCCATAAATGCAAAGTTTTCCTCCGGAAGATCTCCCAATTATAAGCGCGTGCCAAGTGGTGCTACGCGTTGGGCGGAAAAACTTGTTTTGTGACCAAAAAATTCAAAAATGACAAACTTTTCTCCAAATTCCTTGAAATTTGTGCTGAAGGCCTATCATTGAGTACCATGTTCATTCAAAGAAGCTTTGGCCAAGATTTGAAGCCGATCATGATAATTTTTGCTTTTTTGTCTTTTTGATGCCTTTCTCAATTTCGCCTTTAGATTCCTGATCCTCGCTTTGGAACTCATGTTTCGCACCCTGTAATGGAGAACCATGTGTCTCAACAATGCTTTATCCCTATCGGCCTTGTCCAGCAGCCTCTCCAAGTGGATATTGATTCTCTCGAGCCAAGACTCCCGATCATCATTAATCTCTTGTTCCAATGAAGTGGGCTCAATCCTCCTCCTTTGGGTAGCTTGACGATTTTCACGGATGTTTTGCAATTCCATGATTGCCTGCTGATCTTCAAGCTGTTTTTTCCTCTGCTCTAAGTATTTCATAGTCCACTTAGTCCTCTCCAAGTCGAGGGACAAGGCTGTGATCTCTATCTACTGCTCTTGGATGATCTCTCTAAGATGTGCATTTTGCGATCCCAAGTTTGTAACATCATCCTGAATAAGAATGAATTCAGTCTCTCGCTCACCTGAAGGCCCCTCATCCTGCATTGGCCTCCTGCCTCGGTCCTATACCTATACCTGTGCTACTGATGACGGCAACGAGACCCCTTCCACCCCAAGTGGAGATAATACTCGTCGAGCTGCTGCAAACAATCCCCTCGTGCCTCTCTGATAGGTGACATATGTGGTCACACTAGTAGTCTCTGCCTCCCAACCTCCATGCTACTGTGAAGGTTCACCCACACCATGAACCACATCCTGATGAGCTGCTGAAACTGTGAAGAAATCACGAGAAATGAAATCTTCCCATGTGATACCCTGCAGGCCAAGCTGATGTACAACAATGATCTTGCATAGTGGTAAATGTTGTTGTACTTTTGTTCTAGAGCTTTCTTCTACACAAGAGTAGTCATCCTCTCGATGTTTCGGCACATGAAATATGGAATGTTCATCAACCTCACTCTCGTGAAATGCATCAATAACCTGATATGGTATGCATAGAGGTGTGAGAAGCGACCCTCACAACTGAAGTATCTGATAACGAGTTTCATCAATGGTGCATAATCTTCCTTCAGAAACCGGAATGGGAATACTCTCCTGAGCTACCTCAAATAGCTAGGCTTGATGTAAGGTTCATAATATGATCTATTCAACTGTTGCCTTTTGTTCCACTCTTCGCCTATATTCAGTATCCCGGTGGCCTGAGAAATGGTTTTTGTTGTCAAGGTGAATTTTACTCCAGCAAGAGTGACATGACCATCATGCAGATGAAAAACAAACAACCAAACTAACTCTGGATGATGTTGGATCTGAGAAATCATATCACAATATTGAAAGCATGACTGTTGCTGAAAGGATGTCACTGCAAGCGGGCAGGCCTACAATTGAGTCAAGGAAGTGGGCTCTTCTCTGACATGTCTTCCACCCTTACGAGGCCTTCTAGGCACATTAAGCTCAGTGGTTGAGTCACTGTCTTGCTCATATGAAGAATCTATCTCTGTCATGGTGCTACAATGTGTATAACAAGGGTATGTTTTGTAAATGTGAAATAAGTGCTTTGTTTCCACTGCCAAATGTATCAAAGGGAAATGAGGGAAATGAGGGATTGTGGTGGGAAATTTGTAGTTTAGAGATGGGATAAATGAGCACAAGATGTATTAAGTCAAGTGGAATAAAGATCTAGGGGCAATCACTTGACTGTTTTAGGAATCACGATTTTATAAGGGATATGAAAGGGGGAAGGTTAGTAGGGTTTTAGTGATTTAGTGATATGGAAAATGGGTACAAAGGGATATAATTGGGTTTGGACAAAGGGAAAAAGGGAAGGGACTGTGGTGTGACAGTGATGAGAAAAGAGGTGCGAACAAATTGGCATGAACAAGAAAACTTTAAGCTTCACACATAAACCTTATGGAGCAATTTTGATACACAATTATTTGGCCTTGAAACTCATACAACCACCTTCCAAAATGGCGGCAAACACGGACTGAAATCAATGGAAAAGGGGCATTAACACTTACTTGGAGCCAAAAGAGTTGAATCGATTTAATTGATGGAAGCTGGGATGATTTTCTAGTTTGGAGGTTCTGTGCGTTGCGCACAATCCCAGTGCGCCGCGACATGTGGATGCACCGCGATAGAGTAATTTCACACTGCGAAATTGCGCCCAATGCGCCACGCGGCCTGTGTGCACCGCAACCTCCTCCAATGTGTCGTGCGGCTCTTCAAACGCAAAATTCGCTCCTCCATAACTCAAGTGAATTGCAATGGACCTCTTGGCATGCCAAGGGACGGCTTAAACCATGAAAATGTCTAATACAATGATGGGGATTGATTTTATTGAAACCACGATGATTTTGGTCTTGGAGGTCCTGTGCGCCGCGCACATGCCCAGTGCATCACATTGTGTGGGTGCACCGCGCCCTTTCGAAAATGCACAGTGTATTTTGGCTCTATGTGTCGCGCTCTGTGGGTGTGCTGCGGCCTATTCCAATGCGCCGCGCTGGATTCCAACACACAGTTGGCCTTCTAAACTCAAAGTTTCGTCCCTTCAAACTCCAACATCGACTTCTCTCTTGGAATTTTAAATATCTCTTGATGCAAATGGATTCATAACTTGAGAAATATCTTATATAGAGATGGATTAAATTTTTTCTTCTCAATAACCCATTTTGTAATGTTTTAACTTTGGCACTTTTTGCATTTAATACAACTTCTGTCTTTTTCAAATTTCCTTTTGATTTCTTGCAGGTATGATAGCATGTCTTGGAAAAGGATGACCAGGGCATCGCCTGGAGAATTCAACCACTGAAAAACTTTTGAAAATTTCATGGCAATTTATTACAAAAACAAAATGACGAATTTTCTTCAAAACAGGGTTTTGAAGAAAAGTCATAGTCCAGCAATATGATGATGAAAATATGTGAAATGATAACTTATTAAGAACCTTCCTCTAGCCTGTTAGCATTATTGGACATCTTGAAGACACAATTTGTGAAACCCTAGACCTAGTGACTGGAAATGACTCTTACTGATCAAAAGACTAAAACAGGGTTGTAAGTGACTCAAAAAATTGATTTTGATGAATAGACCTGAGCCAGCAGTGCAAGGCATGAGGGATAATGAATAACGAGACCCTTCCTTCAGATTATGGCATGCCCCTAGCGGAATACAACGGAATGAATCGAGCGAGACACCTAAAAATGAAATGCAATAAGTGAAATGATCTCTGGCGGAGGGATGTAAAGACTGACTCTAACAATAAGAACTCAATTCAATATTCAAAAACCAAACTTCATACATCTCATGCTTGTATATTGTTCTTCCTTGATCACCTTTGTTCTGATACCATGTAGAATTTTCACTGTAGATCTCTTGATATATGCAATGTCCTAAAGCATAATACTAGATCTACTTCTACCATAAACTTTGCAGAAGTTTAAACAGATATGAGCATCATCAACCAAGAACAAATATAACTGAGAATGTGAAGTAATCAACCATAACACAGAAGATATAACACTGGGGAAAGCACCAACCTAAAACCCCAACTTGGTATTATCATACAAGTGTAAATCTTGTTCAAGTTACAAAGCGAATTAGCTCTCAAACTATCCTGCTCTCTCTGCAATCAAACAATACAGCTCATAGACTGAATATACATAGAATATATCTTCCTAAATCCCTCCAAGTCTCCTATTTCCTTGCGCAGTTTTCGTTGGGGTCCATTGATGTCACATGTGTGAATTGGCCTCATCACACTCACTGTAACCTTTGATACAACTGTGCAATCCTTAAGGAATAATATTCCTTCTGCATGTAAGGAATATTCACCAAGGAATGTCCTAGCAACTGATAGTACATTGTCCCTCCATCTAATCTCAACTGGGCCTCTGAATGAACTGACATTCATGAGTTATCCATGAGTGAATACTCAGTTATTTGAAAAATAGTTACACGCATGCAAGCATTAACTAACTAAACTCTCATTAATTTAACAAACTGTTAAATTAATCTAACTAGACTTGATTCAGTTAACTGAGCCAACTAATTACAACTCAATATTGCAACTCATCCTAATCTCTTTAACTGATGGATAAATCTCTCAATCAAAGGAGAAATAGTTGCATGTCCTCACATAACTTCATGTTCATAATTCCTTAACTAATTAACTCAAGATGAATTAATTAATAAATTTACAAATAGTTGTTAACATCAAATTCGAATTTTACTTCCTATGTTTAGTTCAGGGGCTGACTAAAATAAGAAGGGATCCCGAAATGCTATTTTTAGCACTTTCACTTTTCACTCATTATTACTAAGATCCACAATGGTTGAATTGCTATTTATAGCAGGGTTATTTATAACAGTGCTGTTTTTAGCATTTCTTATTGCAATTTTCAACAAAAATTACTCTAGACTCTATTACTAGAGAAATGAATCAGAGTCGATAGGAAAAGATCCACTGGAAGGAAGGCATTAAGGAATTCCACATCAAATAGTGCGAGTGTAACCTGCTGGACAATAATTTGGAAGAACTCGGACGAAGAGAGATGAAGTAACAGCTTCGAAGTACATTTTCGGCATACACAAGATGTTGCTAGCGCATGACAGAAATCCTTTGAACCAACCAATAATGAAAGCCAACACAGACGTGGGGAATCCACCAATAGTGTCAAATCAAAACCAAGGTATTGCATGAATCCCAATGTGTGATAATGTAAGTTAACGTCAAACACATGGGAAACCACTAAGTCAAAGACCCATGATATTGATCGATGTTGAGCACAAGGTCACCTATTAATGATGTAAATAGGGCCAGGGTGCGACTCCAGGTTTACTCTTATAGCAAAACCCCTAGAAAGAAGTCAATGGGGACCTCCTTAAATAGCATGAGTAAAGGACCAAATAACTGATGTGATAATTATGATAACTTGATAGACCTAGTATGTTCGATAGAAATGAGTCAAGAGACATTGCAGAGTGGCTAACAAAAGTTTTACTTCCCTTGAACAAAAACACGACTCAATGTGACTTTATGGCAGCATAAAATAACTTTATATAAGTTTGCAATGTAGGAGGCATTAAAAAACACTCCAAATGATTGGAAGAGATAGCCAACCAGAGGAGGACTAACTCACAAAAAAGGTTATGGCTTCCCTAAAGCTAGATTAAGTCCCATCCTAATGGAGGAAAGATTCATTTTAAGTTCTTTGTTCAAGGATGACACAACTAAATCTAGCGGCCATAAAATGATGAATAAATTGTCCCTTTCCCACATTTTTTAGAATATTTGTTTTTTTTTGTCTTTTTCATATTTAAATCCTGTAAAAGAATAAAATAATGCCTATAGTATAGTGGAAAGAATGATTGTCAAGGGAAAGTGCACTAGTTCCTGGGACTGGAACAATCCTATGCTCAATGCAAGGTGGCAGATGCTGGTCATTGTAGATTTTTCTATAGATTCAACAGCTCATGTGATGTACTAAAACATAAGACAAGAATCTACTCTACTCTTCTTAGCGGAAACCAAAAATGATCGATGAAAAAAATAAGCAGAAAGAGGAATAATATCAATCCCACATAACACAATATTTCTATGGGGAAAGCAACTGCTAAAAACCTCAACTATATATATTTTGTTAACCAAAATATCTAAGAAGAACATAAAATTCTTGTTCACACTAGAACAATCCCTACAAAAGTATGATGTAACTCTCTGCCTCACAAGCCACCTCAAGTCAATACTTAGCCAATTTTATTGCCTGTCAAGCCCCTTCTTCCTTGCATAATTTCTAGAGGAATCAACCCATATTTAATTGGGAAATCCACTCTCCATAACAATGCAATCCAAAAATAGGTCCTCAACTAATTGCATGCACCATATGTACAACTCGGAAAATTATACAACAGATAGTACATTGTCCCTGCAATCTAGTCTCAATTGGGTATTTGTCTGCACTGACATGCATGAATTATTTGTGAGTGAATCTTCAATTAACTAGTGTGGTACTGGTAATGCACTGGTGCACTACTCCACTACTATACCTCTACTAGCTCTTCTAATAGTTAGAACTAGTTTAATTGACTATAACTCAGTTAGAATGAGTTATCTAATTACAACTACAAAGAACTCAACCTTAGCCCGCTAAAATTTAGGGATCACTCTAAATGACTCTACATAGACTTCCAACTCGAATTTCCTAAGCTAACTAAGTCAACTTAACTTAGTTAACTATTACGAGTTGCTATGGGAATAGAATTACAATTTTAGTTGACAATTTAATTCAAGGACAAATTAAATTGAAATTTCTTGTTTCTATTTTTAACACTCCCTCTCAACAAGAAAGGGATTATCAACTACCCCGATCCAATCTCTGTGAAACTATAATTTACATCTTGACAATGCCTTTGTCAATATATATGCATCTTGCTCCTCTGTGGGAATGTACTCCAACAACATAATCTACCTCTGAATACAATCTCAAAGATGATGATACCAAATATCAATATGCTTGGAATGATCATTAAAAATTTGATTTTTAGAGAGTTTGATACAACTCTGGTTGTCACAGTAAATCACAGTTGGATCCAGCTGCTGAATAAACAAACCAACCAGAATCTTCCTCATCCAGATGGCCTCACAAGTTGCTTGAATAGCAACCATGTGCTCTACCTCTGTTGAACTAAGTGCATTTGATCTTTGTTTCCTATTGTACCAAGAAACAACTACTGACCCAATACTAAAGATCCCTCTTGATATTCTCTTCATGTCGGATGGACTCCATGCCTAATATCCATCAGTAAAGCCTTGAACCTTCACTCCCTTTGTCCATGTGTACCATAAACCACATTGAGTAGTGCCTCTGAGGTATCTCAACACATGTTTGATCGCCTTCCAATATAGCTTGGTCGGCCTAACCATCTCTTGACTAAGTTGGTTAAATCCATAGCTCATGTCCGGTCGTGTGTTCACCAAATACATGCGTGAAACCACAAGCTGCCTATAAATGGTAGCTTCAACTACTTCACTAGAAGTAGTATCCTCCTTCCTCCAGTTACCTGCTAGAGGAGTATCCATGGGTTTACTACACTCCATGTGGAACCTTTTCAGTATCTCGTTGGCATAATTTCACTGAGAGACACAAATTTCCCCATCACCTTGTCATACTTCCATGCCTAGAAAGTAGTGCATGAGCCCCAAGTCCTTCATTTAGAACTCTCTTAAAAGGTCCTCTTTTCAAGGCTTGATCAGCTTATCATCACCTATCAAAATCAAATTGTCGTAATGTAAAACAATAATCAACAATTTATCTTCAACCACAATATGGTAAAGGTTCACATCTCCTTCACTTTTGGTGAAGCCCAACCTAGTGAAGTAGCTATCGATCCTGGTGTACCAAGCACGAGGTGCTTGCTTCAGCCCATACAACACTCACTTGAGTTGGCACACATGCAACTCTCAGTCAAAGGTCTCAAAACCTTCAGGCTACTCAATATACACCTCTTCCCCAATAATTCCATTAAGGAAGGTTGTATTTACATCCATCTGATGTATCTTCCAACCCATCTGTGCTGACAGTGACAAAATGGATATGATTGATGATTAGCTTGCAACACGAGCAAAGGTCTCATTGTAATCAATCCCCTCAACCTGAGAAAATCCTAGGACCATGAACTTGGCCTTATGTTTCTCCACACTACCATATGTTGCTGTCTTTAACTTGTAAAGTGATCGAGAGCTCACCACTGACTTTTCTGTTGGTCTTGGGACCACATCCCAGACATTTTTCCTGACATTGAAGTCATACTCCTCAACCATGGCATCAAACCAAAATGGTTGTTGCAGTGCCTCCTCAAAATAATATGGATCTGTCTCAACACATCTGCTCATAAGAGCCGTGAATCTAATGTACATCTCATGTGACCTCCTCTGCCTGCGTTGTGCTGTGGGTGCCCCCACATTCTCTCTAACATCATGCAATAAATTTTCAACCTCTTCGGTGCGCTTTCTCCCATGTTTGGAAGACTTTGCCTAAATTGATGTCTCCACTCCCGAATCCTCTACATGTGGTTGCTCCACATCAATCTGACATTCCTCCTTAGGAGCTAAAATGTCCTCAACTGCATGTAGCTAAAGATCCCTCTCAAGGGAACATCTCATGGCCTTCGCTTCGTCACATTTTACATCCTTGTGAACCACTGTCATCCTACTGGTCGACAGGTACACCTGATAGTTGTGAGGTGTATTAGTGTACCCCACAAATATCCCCAACTCTGTTGTAAACTCAAGCTTCTTCCATGCATCTTTGGTCATATGGAAATATATTGATAATCCAAAAATCTTGAAGTGACCCATATCTGTCCTCTTCCATCAGAAAGCCTCCTCTGGTGTATTCATACCAATAATTTGATAGGGCTTCTATTATGTAAATAAACAGTTGTTTTTCATGCCTCGGCTCACAAGTGTAGTGTTAGGCCTTGATCATGAAACATCACTCGTGCTGCCCCGACAATTCTTCTTTTCTTCCTTTTAGCCACCCCATTCTACTGTGGGTTATTAGGTACTTTCAACTCTCATCTAATGCCTTCTACCGCACAAATGTTTTTAAGCTCATTCGACACATACTCTCCACTGTTATCAGTCCTAAGAGATTTAACCTTCTTGCTAGTATATTTCTCGACCAATTCTTTAAATTCACAAAACTTTGCAAAAGTCTGATATTTCTTCTGCATGAAGAAGATTCAACATTTACGAGAAAAATAATCAACAAATATAACATAAAGCATGTGCTTGGCCATGGATGTTTTCAAGAACAGCCCACACACATCTGGATGGAATCGATCGAGGATCACCTGTGCTTGACTATCTTTGTCGTGAAAGGAAGCTTTGGTGCATTTTCCCAAAGTAAACCCTTTGCATGTGTTAAATTTCTCTAGTGTACCTTTGGTAAGACTGGTAGAAATTTTCTGCATGATTTTCAAAGCACCATGGTGCAAGTGACCCAGCATCTTGTGCCACATCTCACTAATGTCTCGGCTCTACACCTTCTCTACTTTTGTGCTCAAGGTAGTACAATCTTCTACCTCAAACTTGTAGAGATTCTTCACCTAAATCTCTATCCTCTTTACCTGTCCCGTGGCTATGTGATGAAGGAACACCTTTCCCTTACTAAAGATCACATTGGAGCCTCTTGCTGGGCACAGCCCAACTTGGCCAGATTTTGGGCAAGGAACCTGAATTTTATGGGTAGAGCGCGTAGTACAAAGGATGTCGCGGAGTGTGAAGTGGACAATGTAGCAGAGTAGTAGAGCGGTATGTGGACCGCATAAAAAACTTGCCACGCTGTATAGGGGTTTCATGGCGAAACCCCTCCCTTTTTGTAAAAGCATATAATATTGAAAAAGTTCAATCATTTTGGACGACAATCCCTTGTATTTTGGAAACCATAGTATTGGGTCCATGGTAATGTAGCAATGTAATCCATTAATGTAATAGTATATCTAAGGATGAATAATAAAGAAGGAAGGCATGAATTGGATCTAGATCTATGTCTATGGTTGTATTTTTGTGATCTGTACTTTGGAGAAAGGGGCAAGGCTCTGCAACTGAGTGCACGGAGGCCTGGGTCTACAGCTTAGTGTGCAAACCATTTGTAGCTTAGTGCGCAAACAACCTGTAGCTGCGTGCACAACTGAAAAGTTGTTTGTTGTACCAAAATATCTATTATAAGAAACAATTATTGTGGACGTAGTCCCACATTGGGATGAACCACAGTAAAATATGTGTCTTCATGTGTCGATTTGCTTATTATCTGCACTATATTTCAGTACTGTGAAGTTTATGGATGTTTATGATATGTTTAAGTGATGAATGCAATTCTGAGAAGAAATATATAAATGCAAAGTAGTTCATGAATGCGAAGTAGTTTATAAGTGTTAAAGCATAAGAAAATATAAATTTACCTCATCACAATATCCCTCGAGGTTGTAGAAACATGGTTCTACGACCTCACATAGTCACTTCGGGTGAGACTATGACTTGCTTACAAGTCGTTGCTGAAAGGGCCAGTGATTGAGGGTTTTGTTGGTGCACAGTAAAGAATTGAACCTGGGTCAACCCAACCTAAGCTAACAAATTGTTCTGTTTCTGGGACCGATATATGTTTGAGGGATATGTTTATGTGGCATCCGTTGAAGAAATAAATTCAAGATTTGGTATAATAGAGGAATGAGAATTTGTAGAACAAGAAAATAGAAGCCCTCGTCTGTCAACTGAAATGTGTTTGGATAAGTATACTTTTGAAGATCAAAACAAAATCTTGTTTAGCTCATTCCATGTGGAGATATATGAGTGGATATAAAGGTTGATCGAGAGAAATGATTGTTTTAAAGGAGACGAACCAAAGGAGTGGACTCCTGAAATGACACAATGACTCAAGAACACTGACAATAGGATGCAAATAGCTCTTGATTTCTGGATTGATAGCATCTTGGGATAATTCATTACTGAGTTCGAGGTAGAGTCGATTGTTTCCTATAGCCAAGAAAAACAGAATTTTTTCAAAGGAACACAAGGTAAGTTATTGAGATATCTAAAACTTTCGATTAAGATGCTTTGTGCGAAAAGAGAATTTTAAAAAAGTGGTTAGATTATTAGTTACTTATGTTTGGGAGGATATTCAAAGAAGAAACTGGAGCAACGCGAAGTGGAAAAAGATATAGAATAGACATTAGAAATAGATCTCGTGGGCAATATCAAAAGATGTTTATAGAAACTGATTATAGCCCTCTGTTAAGTGAGTCTGAAAGTGAAGAAAACGAACCATGAAGTAACTCCGTAGTATTCACCCTACCAACTTGAAAGTTCATCGAAGCCATAATCAAGTAGTAATTAGGGTTCTTTTGGGTTTCCCCATTCCCCTACCCCGACTACCTTCTCCCCTTACAATTCCGCTTGCCCCACCCCCTCCCTCTCCCTCTTTGGGAAGAAATATGGTTGATGATATTAAGCTACCTATCTTTAAAGGGATTGGATCAGAGAATCCAGAGCAGTTCTGGTTCTTATGTGAAGAAGTATGGACACCGGAGCAGGTCCATGACGAAAATATAAATAAAGCATAGCTTGTCACAACATTCCAAGATAGAGGGTTGATGTGGTACATGAAGTATTCGAGAAATCATATTAGAGCATTTGCAGACATTAAAATATCATTGGTAAAATAATTTAAGAAGCCAAAGTCCGATTCGCAGTGTATCACATACTTAAAAGAAATCAAACAAAAGACTAGTGATTCTGTTTAGGAATTTGATCAAAGATTCAAGATATCATTGGATCAGGTGAGCTTTGAAATAGATCCACAACAACATAAAGAATGGTTTATAGTTGCGCTGCTTCCACATATAATATTTCCTTTGTCGCAACAAGATATAGAAACTCAAGTTGAAGCTTTAGATCTTGCAATGAAATTAGAAGCTTCACCTATAGGAGATACCAATGCAGGTATGTAGTAGATCTAGAGTCAACTGGAAAATTTTACTATAAAGATACAAGATATGAAGAAAAGTAAGCAAGTAAGAGAGGAAGTGTGGTGTACAAAGTGTAAAGAAAAAGGCCATTCTAAAAGAAATTTCCCTCTCTTTAGAAACTACATGGCTATTAGAACACCAAACTCTTTGAACGCTGGATCTAGCCTATGGTGTGAGATATGTAAAACTAGATGTGAACATCACTCAGAAGATCACTACCTATTGTAGAAGTATGTCTAGATTCCAAGATACTTATATTGAAAATTCTACAAATTAGTAGGGCATGACGAGAACAACTGTTGAGCTTATGAATTGATGATGGAGCGCAGTACTGATGCATATAGAATGAAAGCTAAAGAACATGAACATGAGGAACATGGAAAACATAGTGGTTGAGGTGGTTATCAAGGAGGATATCGAGGTTTTGGTTGAAGTGGAGGAGTTGGTCAAGGATGAGGAAAGATTATTTGCTATAACTACAACCAGCCAGGACACTTCGCAAGAGACTGTTATAATCCCACCACCACATGTAAGTATTGCAAATCCTTTGATCATGTAATTGAAGGGTGTCTGGTACTTATGGAAAAAATTCAAGAAAAAGTAAACCAGCAGTCGACACAAAACATCTAAATGATGACTGTGGAACCAAGGATCGATGAACCTCACGTTAGTATTGTAACAAGGAGTGGAATTGTGACTAGAGGTGATAAAGCAGATGGAAAGAAGGAAGTTGAAGCTACACGGGTTAGAAATACTACTGGAAAAACCCCTATGTTTAATATTCAAAAGGAAAATTAAGTCTTTATGGAAGTGAATCGAATCCTTATGGATGCACGAGCTTTGAATAGTTGTGGTGTATCATCTTTGACATAAGGCCAAGCTTTGACAAAAAAGGAACATGACGCAACATATAAGGTAGATACTTTAACATATTTTCTTCAAAATTGTATGAAATTGTTGTGAGATCAAACAGTTGTAGAAGGACTTCAAGAATTGATAAATTCCTATGCATCTAAAGAAGTACCATAGAGTGAGATGTGCAAATTTAACAATTTACATTGACAGAACATAACTGGAAAGGAAATGAGGCTTAGTGCACAAATAGGAGAATATGACATGGACCAAGTTATTTAGATCTAGGACATGAAGCTAATGTCGTGACAAAGAAAACATGGGAGTTAATGGATAAACCGAAGTTGCAATGGTCACCTATTCAACTACGAATGGTGAATCAACAAAATATTGTTCCTCTAGGAAGATTACTAGGCATTATAGTGGACATTGAAGGGGTGCGCACTACTACTGATTTTGAAGTAATAGATATTGTGGATGACATTAACCCCTATCCTGCATTACTTACACTGGAATGGGAATTTTCCATACTGGCTATAATCAACTTGAAGAAGAGGAAAATGATATTTGAAAGCAACAATATGAGAGTGATTGTTCCCTTGGATCCAGTTAAAGAGGAGTACAATGCAGTTGCTATAGATAACATCTATAATATGATGACAAAAGAATAAGATTGTTTTAACCCTACTGAAGGAAAGTTGAGTTGGGAGCATGACAGTTTGTGTGCTTCAAATTCAGAAGAAGAATTGGAAAATTGGAAAAACTGGTTACATGAAGTATCTACGAGGTGATGTGCAAGAGTTACTAAAGAATTTCGTTGTATGAAATCTGAGGTATGTGACTTAATCTTTTATGATGGTTTGGGTGATATAAATACTTTTCTTGGAGAATATGAAGAATAGGTACCAGAGTGTCAAATATTTTTAGCTCTGGATATATCCCTAAGAGCCACTCCTACTAGATGGTGCGGTCCACATAAGAAGAATATAGGAACATGGAAAGAATGTCGAAGGTTGATATGGATAAGGTTTGGTCAAGTAGAAACAAATTTGGAAAATAAATATGATGGTCAAGTTGATCCGAGAGTGCACATCCAACTTTACATGACAACATGGAAGGAGATTCCAAAAAAAGAATGGGTGCATGGGTTCATCCATGTGTTGGAGACAATTCCTCACAACTGGTACTTGGAAACAGAACTTCGGCATGGTACTGCGAACTGGGCAGAGATGGTTGATGGGTTTATATTGACATTTAGCTTTGAAGATGTTTGTCCATATTTAGATTCAACCCTCCAGATAGTTAAAAAGAATATTTTTGAGAATGAAATTCCACTCACTTGGCATCTTGATTGGGTTGCACAACTGCAAAAAGTTTTGAAATGCTACAACATCACTGCAAAAGAAGATGAAGACCCTCACAATATTGACATTGCAGAATCTGAAGGCTACCGTGAAGTGAATGGACCTGAGTTACAAATGCTTGATATAACAAAGACATTGAAGACAAATAAGGTGAATATAGGATCATAAGAGGAGCCGAAGTTTGCAATGATAGGAGATTATTGGGATGAAGAAAAAGTCAACAAAGTAACATATCTTCTGCATGAATATCAAGAGTTATTTACCACTAATATTTTAGATATGAAGGGCATAGTAGGATATTTAGGAGTTATAAATATTCCTCTAAAGCTTGATGTGAAACCAGTTAAGCAAAGGCCTTATAAATTGAATCCAAAGTACAAAGAAAAATTGAAGAGAGAACTTGACAAAATGATAGCAGCTAGAATCATTGAACCCGTGGAAGAATCCGAGTGGGTAAGTCATATGGTGGTACAAGAAAAGAAAATACAAGGAGAAATCAAGATTTGTGTTTACTTAAGGAAGTTAAATGATGCATGTCTACCTGACCCATTCCTTTCACTGATGAAGTATTGGACAATGTAGGAGGTCATGAACCTATTCATTTACAAACGGATTTTCAGGATAACATCAGATTAGAATTGCACTAGAGGATCGACATAAGACCACCTTCACCACAAAATAAGGTTCATATCAATATACAATGATGCCTTTTGGATTGAAGAATGTCCCTGCCACATTTTCAAGGGTGGTGGTTGCAGATTTCAAATAATATATTCACAAGTTTTTAGAAGTATACTTCAATGATTAGACAATATTAGGGTTATTTAAGAAACATGTTGTGAGCTTAAGACTGATGCTCGACACATGTAGGCAGTATCAAATTTCTCTGAATATCAAGAAGTGCATATTGTGTACCCTTTGGTGTATTGTTGGGAAATATTGTTTGCAAACAAGGATTGATGGTGGATCTCGTGAATATTTCTATTATTATGAATTTACCTCCACCAAATATAGTGAGACGGCTTCACACCACATTGGGAAATATAAGATATTATAGAAAATTTATCAAAGGATATGCACAGATCACTACACCTATGGAAAAACTACTGAAGAAATATGTAACATTCCCATGGAATGCAGAATGTCAAAAGAGCCTCGAAACACTAAAATAAAAGATGGTAATTGCTCCTATACTGGTATTCCCAGATTTGAATAAGGAATTTCATGATCATGTGGATGCTACATACATAGCTTTAGGAGTGGCATTAGCACAACCTGGTGTAGGAGAAATCGATCACCCTATATATTTTGCAAGTAGGAAACTTTCTAAAGCAGAGAAGAACTATACAACTACATAAAGGGAAGGACTGGCTATGGTATATGCTTTACAGAAGTTTAGACATTATTTGTTGGGATCACATTTCAAGATGTTCACAGATCACTCTACACTAAAGTATTTGGTCAATATGCCTGTTTCAGGAGGAAAAAATTGCAGATGGCTATTATTATTTCAAGAGTATGACTTTGAAGTTGTTGTTAAGCTAGGAAGACTAAATGTTGGACCTGATCATTTATCAAGATTAGAAACAGCAAAAGAACCAACTAATATAGAGGATAATCTTCCTGATGCACAACTATTTGTGATCAGAGTAGAAGATGATCACTTCACTAATATTATTCACTTCTTAACCACATGGATGGACCCTTCGAAATACACTACATATCAGAAGAAAGAATTGGTGGTTAAGGTAGTAGAGTTTTCACTAATAGGAGGACATTTGTATAATATAGGACCTTGTATAAGATGGGACCAGATGAAATATTGTGGAGGTATGTCCCTGAGCACGAAAGATAGATAATTTTAACAGAAGCACATAGTGGCGCACATAGTGGCGCAACTAGTGGACATTATGCAAGGAAATATACTACACATAAAAGTTTAAGACAAGGATTATCATGGCCTACACTATACAAAGTTGCAAAGGAGTATTATCGAGCTTGTGATGTCTGCCAAAGAACAGGAAAACCTTCAAGAAGAGATGAAATTCCACTAGTGCCACAAGTAACATTACATCCTTTTGATAAATGGGCTATTGATTTTGTTGGACCTATAAATCCACCAGGAAAAAGGACTGGTGTGAGGTATATAATAACTGCAACTAATTATTTGACAATGCGGGCTGATGCACAGCCAGTGAAGGATTGCATAGCCAAAACTGCTGCAAAGTTCATATTTGAATACATACTGTCTAGATTTGGGTGTTCGAAAAATATTGATAAGTGACCAATGGTCACATTTCTTGAATAAGACCATTGAAGCATTAAATGAGGAATTTCAAGTTTGCCACCAAAAGAGCACTCCTTATTATCCTCAAGTGAATGGAACTGTGGAAGAATTCAATAAAATTTTGGAGAATGCATTGACCAAGGTATGTAATTTAAATACAGATGACTCGGATCTTAGGATTACAACAATATTATGGGCTTATAGGGCTACATGCAAAAATTTTATAGGACAAACACCCTTTAGGTTAGTTTATGGGAAAGAAGTTGTGATGCCCATGGAATAAATTTTCCAAAGCCTAAGAATTGTAGCTTTTACAAATATGGCAGACCTCGACATAATGGAAGAAAGGATGTCATAGTTACTTGCTCTGGAAGAAGAAATGTTTATAGTAGGATTTCATCAACAAGTACAAAAGCGAGAGAAAATGTTTGGCAGGACAATCACGTTAAGCAAAAGAATTTTCAGGTAGCAGACCTTGTTCTCCTCTATAATAGTAATTTTTTTAAATTTCTAGGGAAATTCAAAACACACTAGTTAGGGACATATGTTATTAAGTATATTATTGATGGAGGCGCAATGTAGTTAGAGAAGTTAAATAGAGAATTAATTCAAAGTAAATGGAAATAGGTTGAAGTTGTATAGGGAAAACCTTGCCCCTATAACTTCACCCCAGAGAAGAAAGAAGGAAAGTCTTTGTGTCACATGAAATTGAAAGTGTGCATTGGAATATAAACTACGTTGGAGAGAGAGATTCGATAAAGAAAGCACTTTGCTACAGTCAAGAATATGTCGAAGTTCGTTGCAAGCTAAGACATAAGACAGAGGTGCGGTACAATAGGGAATGTGTCGAAGTTTTTTGAGAAAGTAGAAATATGACCGTTAAAAGGGAAAAGACACACGCAAAGTTGCATTTAAGATGAAATATTGGTAGAATTTAATGATAGATATACATTTAATGAAAAAATCTAAACAAAATCAGGACAAAATAAAATCTAATGATGAGGTTCGAAGGCTAGAATTGTTATAAATATCTAAATCCTGCAGAGATTAAGAAATTTGTTGAATCAAGAGCTCGAGTGATTAATAGTGCGAAGAAGTTGTAAGAGACTTCGTTTTGTATGTCATCTGAGCGATCTTGGGAGGAGATTGTGCAGAATTTTCATGAGAAAGGATTGTGTAGAGTCATGGAAACCGTTGATATGTCTGCATCATTAATTGAAACACTCGCAGTAGCATAACCCACAGTAGCAACACCGTTGCCACAAAAAAAATAGAAATCACCAAAGAAGAAGCAAACCAAGGAAGAAAGAACCAAGAAAAAGAAAGACAAGAAGTTTGCCAAACCTGTGAAAGCTCATAAGCAACCTAAGCAACTCAATATTGGTGAAGAAGTGGAGTAAATATAGGTGGAGGAAGGTGGCGTAGTGTTCATCTTGCCTCAACCCTCATACATCTCGTTGAGCAAGCCAAGTGCCAAACCAGTAAAGGATTCTAAAGACGCGAAGTATGGGACATTTACACCACTATTGATGGAAGTTGCGTCATTTTTAGGAGAGATTTTAGGGAAAATTTTGCAGCTCAAATTTACATATTATGATTTTAATGACCGTAAGAAGTACCCTCAGTTTGCACCAGACTAGTACTTGAAGCAGGTTCACTACCTAGAGAGAGGAGTGACGAGATTGGAACCACAACAGTGGGAAAATGGGTTGGCACAGTAAGGACTTCTCAATATGCTAAATATGCAACACTTCGGCATAAGTTCAGAGAACACAATATGTGTTGACAATTGTTGGTATTAATACATGATGGACACCTGTGGATGGGGAATAAGATCCCCATAGACCAAATTTTGATATGGAGGATCACAAGATTACCATATCAAGGGCGGAACCCCGCGGAGGAGTTCGTGGGAAAGGATCAAGATTGCACTTTGGCAAACAATATGATGAAGAAGTACGGTTTGATCAATGGAAAAAGGGGCTATGAAATGAAATTGATTGACAACCAAGTAGCCTGCTTCACCACACACATTTTGGCCAGAAAGATTATGAGGAAGTGTCACGCAAATGAAGTTCCTGCGCAAGTGGCATCTTTAGTCACGCAATGAGCAAATGGAGTCCATTATAACTAGGTTGGATACTTATGAAAGGAATTTTTGGATGACTATCATGAGGTCCAGGAGAGAGGTACATCTTTTCACTACGCTTGGTTAATCTTGATCATTGTTATGTTCGGGTGAAAAGAGTTAGAGGACACACAATTCCCTTCTGTGCCTTTAGATGTATGTGAGGCTGCGACGTATGCTTTGTTGTGGCATGCCACTCAAGCATCGCGAGTGCAAGAGAATATAATAATTTTCTTATTTTATAAAATGGATCTATAGATGTTAGTACACCAACATCCATGACTTTCACCGAGTTTGCAGAAAAAATATAGCCCTATGGGGAGGTTCAAGGCAGATTTTCATAAATTGTACATACATGTGCACAGATACACGGAGAATAAATGGCATGCAATTCCATATATGGTCAAAGAATATGATCTGGTAGAATTAGTACATACATGGATCACATAATGGATTACTTCGCTGGAGGAAGAAGGAGACAACATGTCAGAAGAAGAAGAGCTAGACACTTCAATGCATAGCGAAGCTAGTGGAAAATACTAGGAGCAGGAGTCAGAGGAAGAGGAAGAGGAAGAAGAAAACCATGAAGAATAAAACCAACAGGAGGACCTTGAAGGAGGCGAGGATACGACTAAGGAGACATAAAAGGAAAAAACAAAGAAAACTTCCGCGAAGAAAAGAAAGATCCAAGGCGAAGCTACCATTAAGAGCAGAAAAAAGCATAAGGTGGATAAAACAAAATAAATCACACCAATGGTTCTCACTGAGGGTGACCTGGATCAAATCAGAGACAAGGTTCAGGAGATAACAATGGAATCCTTGAATAGGTTGGAAGATCGCTATGTCGAGATTATCACAAGTGTAAAGGAGAGGATTACGAAGTTAAATATTTTTTTCATTATCAGTTAGACAACCTGCATAAATAGAGGGAAGGGCTACAAAAGGAAGGCCGATAGATCCTACCCTTGCAACGAGGCTGACACAAATACCTACGAGGGCTCTACAATTTGAATAAGCAAAAATCTAGTAGTATGACAAGGAGTGGATGCATATCAACATGAACATCGTAACAATGCCACTGCCAAGAATACACAAGCTGAACGAGGAGATGATAGAAGAACTAAAGCTAAGGAAACAACATACGCTACAACTTAATATATAGGTGGAAAAGGAGTGGGTTTCCCTATGGAAGAATCTTGAGTATACAATACAAAAAAAAGAACAGATAGAAAAAAGATTATCAGAAGCTCAAGGATGCAATGGAAACAACATGTGAAGGAATTCCAAACCTTGACATCCGTGAAGAAGAGGCAACATGAGACAAGGTTGTGAAGCTCAACCTTACAGTTAAGGAGTAGAAGGATAAAATTACCACAATGCAATTCAAGTATGAGATGTAGATCAGTGAGCTGTAAATGAAGTTGCAACCAACTACGCCACAAGAGGAAAGAGACTAGAGGGAGATTGACTTAAATACTGGGATGGCCAACATCTCCACAACATTGGCAGACTGTGGAATATTGTTAGATGAGAGCATGCAAATTTGGACTTGACTGCAGGAAGATCCAAATGTTCAGAAACTGTAGGAGAAAATGCAGCAAAAACAACATCAATGGGAGGAGAGTTGGGCAGCTGTGAATACTTTTCCAATCTCAAAGAGGCTTACAAAAATTAATGAGTCAAAGGAACTACAAAAGAAAATCGAAGAGTTCAAGAAGGAGGAGAAAATTTTGATAGAAAGGACTCAGCCTTGGCAGGATGAGGCCCTCCAGCTATCTTAGGTAGTGGATGAGAAGCTTCATCAACTTTGACAAAGGGAGACAAAATTGGCAAAGAAGGCTGCAGGACATGTCACAGAAGCATTATTAGAAGAAGTAGACATTGAGGAAAAGCACTTGATAGAGATTATGCAACAATTCAACAAGACATACAACAACATTGTAGACAAGATCAGAGGCAAAGCAGATGAGTGACTCGAGACAGGTCACATGTGGCTGTTGGAGGCCTCTTGGGCGCAACCCAACTTGGCTAGATTTTGGGTAAGGAATATGAATTTTGTGGGTAGAGCATGCAGTAGAAAGGCTGTCGTAGAGTGCGAAGTGGACTACCCAGCAGAGCAATGGAGCACAACGAGGACGACACAATGGAATCACCATGCAGTATAGGGGATTTGCGGTGAAGTTTGCGACAAATGGTTTTGGACCATAGTCCCTTGTGTTTTGGAAACCATGGTATTGGGTCCATGGTAATTTAGTGATGTAATCCCTTAATGTAATAGTATATATAGGGTTGAATAATAAAGAAGGAAGGCATGAATTGTATCCAGATCTATGTTTATGGTTGTATTTTTTTGATCCATACTTCAAAGAAAGGGGCAAGGATCCACAACTGAGTGTGCGGAGGCTTGGGTCTGCAGCTTAGTGTGCAAACTGTCTGTAGCTTAGTGCGCAGACAACCTACAACTATGTGCGCAGGTGAAGAACTATTTGTTGTACAAAATTATCTATTATAAGCAACAATTCTTATGGATGTAGTCCCACATTGGGATGAACCCTGATAAAATTTGTGTCTTCATGTGTCGATTTTCTTATTATTTGCATTTTATTTCAATACTATGAAGTTTATAGATGTTTATGATATGTTTAAGTGCTGAATGTAGTTCTGCGAAGAAATATATAAATCCAAAGTAGTTCATGAATGCGAATTAGTTTATAAGTGTTAAAGCATAAGAAAAATAAATTTACCACATCGCAGTATCCCTCAAGGCTGTAGAAACCTAGATCTACAACCTCTCATAGCCACTTCGGGTGAGACTACAACTTTCTTTTTGGTCCTTGCCGAAAGGGCCAGTGATTGAGGGTTTTGTTGGTGCGCAGTAAAGAATTGAACTTGGGTTAGCCCAACCTAAGCCAACACCTTTATCCTTCAACATGGAAATAGATACCAAGTTCTTCTTCAAACTAGGAACATACATAACATCTTGCAAAGTGAGGGGAGCACCCAACTCCCTCTAAAAGTTACTGTACCAAGCTCGTTAGCACTATACATCCCTTCATCACGTATATCGATATGCATATGGAGATCCTTCTCCTCCAAGTTACTAAAGAGCTCCTTGTTACCAGCCATGTGGAAGGAATCTCCACAGTATAGGTACCATACACTACCCATCATTGATGACACCATATGTCATGTGATGAGGTTAAAGTCCAATTTGAATTGTGAGGTAAGCACCTCACCTCTTGCTTCTCCTCCTGAGGGCTTCTTCTTGGAATTCTTGAGCGGAAAATTTGTAGCAAAATGTATCATCTCGTGACAATGAAAGCACTTGACTTTCAATATGTCCTTATTCTTGTCTCCATGACAAGAATCTGATTTGGAATGGGATGCCTTCCCTTTCCCTTTCCTTGACTTACCCACTAAGGCAAAAGTTTCCTCATCATCAGTCTTTGGTGAGGATCTATCTCTGGTGTTCCTATGAATCTCTTCTTGTAACAAATTTGACCACAAATATTCCTAATTTGGTAGCTTCTCCCTCCCATTGACAAAATCCTGATAACTATGCCAACTCTTGGGAAGTCCTAGAAGAGCTAGGCTCACCATATCGTCCTCGGAAGTAGTAATCCCGACACTTCCAAGCTCGTCATGATAATGAGTGATCTTGGTCAAGTATTTTAGAATATATTTGCCCTTATCCATTTTTATCTTTCTAATTTTTTCCTTTAGTGCCAATTTCCTATGGTCACTGTTATTCTAAAAATAGGTCCGTCAATGCCTTCCACATTGAGTATGGAGTTTCCTTTCCATGGAGACTAGAGACAATGTGATCTCAAACTCCCTCAAGGATAATTTGCGTTACCTTTGCCACACACTTTCTCCATTTAACTAGATCTTGAGAATCTGATGCTGGAGGCTTAGGAATGTCTTGATCAATGAATTCCTTGAGGCCATTATCTTCTAGCACTACTTCCATCCTATCCTTAAATGATATGTAATTCGATCTGCCTTCTAAGGCATACTCAACTCGCAACACGAAGAAAGAAATATTACTGATCTGAAGTATGAACTTGCAAATTCGATTGTCACCTGCGCAAAAAACTCGAAATCTACTCTTCTATATTGTCTTCAGCTCCGATACCATGTATATTTTTCTGTAGATTCAACAACTCATGTGATATACTAAAACATAAGACAAGAATCTACTCTTCTCTTCTAAGTGGAAACCAAAAATGATCAATGAAAACAATAAGAAGAAAGAGGAAGAATACCTATCGCACATAACAGAATATTTGTCTGGGGAAACCAACTGCTCAAAACCCTGACTATCTATATTGCATTAACCAGAAGATATAAGAAGAAAATACAATGCTTGTTCACACTAGAACAATCCCTGCACAAGTATGATCTAACTATTTGCCTCACAAGCTAGCTCAAGTCAACACTTAGTCAATTTTGTTGCCTGCCAAGCCCCTACTTCCTTGCACAATTCCTAGAGGAATCAACCCATATTTAAATGGGTAATCCACTCTCCATAACTGCACAATCTAAACATAGGTCCTCAACTGATTGCATGCACCATCTGGAAAACTCAGAAAATTATACAATTGATAGGACATTGTCCCTGCACTCTAGTCCCAATTGGGTCTTCCTCTGAACTGACATGCATGAATTATTTGTGAGTGAATATTTAGTTAAAAGTGTGGCATTGGTGATGCACTAGTGCACTACTCCACTACTAGACCTATACTAGTTCCTCCAACAATTAGAACTAGTTTAACTGACTATAAATCAGTTAGACTGAGTTTTCTAATTATAACACCAAAGAACTCAACCTGGGCCCACAAAATTTATGGATCACTCTACATGACTCTAGATAGAATTCCAACTTGAATTTCCTAAGCTAAGTCAACTTAACTTAGTTAACTATTACAAGTTGCTATGAGAATATAATTACAATTTTAACTCACAATTTAATTCAAGGACAAATTAAATTGGAATTTCTTGTTTCTATTTTTACCAATCATCAACACTAGGGGGAATGTTCTTTCCATAGAAAAATAGGTGTCAAGTCACAAAGGCTAATGAATGCATGGTTTGAACTTGCCAAATGTGATGATCAAAAATGGATTATACACAAGGCCAAATGAAGTCGGCTTAAGGCAAAAATAGGTACAAGTAGTCAAAATCAAATGCAGTAGTACAATGTAACATATGGGAGCCTCTAGGGTATAAAGGCATAAGATAGAGGAGAAGAAGAAGAATGAGGCTTCAACACAAAGTCATGGCGGGAGTAAAGAGGACTATCGAGCCTACACAGTACTTGCAGCATATGATGAGCGACATATGTCTGCGAGGATGTAAATAGGGCACCCATGGAAGGAAAGGATCTACCACTATGTTATGACTTTATAAGACGACGAGTGAAAGTGGTTCAAAATTGCAACATAGTGGTTTAAAATTGCAACCTAATTATAGAAATAAAAATTTTGAACTTTAGAAAAGTGGGTTTTCAAAATTTGGCTATAAAATGACTTTTCAAACTCACCCAAACTCATTTTTTCCATTCAAGTGTTGAGAGGAGAACTGTTGGAGAAAAGTTGGGCAAACCAAATCGATCAAATCGTCGAACGAACTCAACATCTACAGTCTCTAGGTACATCTATCCCTTAAAACTATGCAATTGATTCAAGAATTCAATATTTTAACTAGATTTTAAAGATAGATTCTTAATTTCAAATTATTCTTGACATGTACAAGGTTCGATATCACGAAAACCGTGTATAGAAAATCCTACACATGATTTTTTAGAGGAAAATCCATGTACATATGTGACTGTTCTTTAAAAAACAAGCATACATGTAGAGGAAAATGAAAATCTAAAATTATAATGGACAAATTCTTTCAGTTTTGCATGATTTCCATCGTTTGGAGAGAGAGAGAGCATACAAATGTTGATAATGCAGTTTTACAAGATCAAGAATTGCTGGATGCATTAAAAAATTATGGTTTACTTAAGTTCTTCATGATGCCCAATATGAAGACACAAACTCGATTGCTAGAGATGTTGATGCATTATTGGGATGCAGAGCAGGGAATGTTCATTATAGATGGTATGCCTTTACAGATCGATGTAGAGGACATATACTTAATAACAGGGCTTTCCCGAAGAAGGGAAGTCATTGATCTGAAAGGAAAGGCCCATTGAGGCCTTTAACATTGAAGATTACATTTCGGTATACTGTGAAGAAAATACAAGCAAATTTTGATCACAGGTTGCAACCAAGGAAATCGCAAATTTACCGATAAAAATCATCCTTTTTACTATTCCCATATTAGCAGGTTTAGCTTCACTTCATCAGGCTTCATGGCTTCCTATGTTCATGGTAGTAGAATTCATGAGACCAATTGTTTATGATTGGTGTAGAATGCTCCTAACTAACATGAAAAGAATTGTCTTTAATTAGGCGAGGGAATATGAAGAACTTTGGATATGGTAGCATGCTTTGCACATTCTTCTTTCAAAGGATTCTGGAACTACAACCCAGAGTAGTTACCTTCATCAATAGTCCTAATGATCCTAGGATGGCTAGATGGGTGGATCTGATGAAGCAACTTGGCGGAGGCTATAATAAATCTGACCTGAAAATATACAAAAATAGAAATATACACAATAATGCAATTAAACCCAAGAGCCAATACAAGATAAAAATAGATAAACTTCAGATATTTGTTAATATCAAAACCCTTGAGGTAGGTTAACACCATACAATCACTCCTTAAGGAAGGAGAACACTACACAAGCCATATGCTTGTCCATACAATAATCCTTCACATCTCTCAATGGGGAGTATCTAGCCTCTATATAGGCTTCACACATACAATACCATGGGTCATTACGATGGGTCTCTCAATACCATGTATCTAATACAATGGGCTTATCACATTATTCCTAACTACTTGTGGTACCTTGCATGATGCGGGTTAACCACTTTATTTATTAACTATGGCCCATCACATTATTACATTATCCCTTGGGTACCTCCCTCTGTACCCCATAATATCCCCCTAGGTATACTACATTCCACCCCCCTTAAACATGTTTCGTCCCCGAAACATAATAAGAACACAAATAATAAGATCTACTCAAAAGAGTAGTCCACTGGTACCATGCATGTGCATCTAGCCATCCCAAAGACAGGTGATTAATCGATCTAGCCAGTGCCCCGCTCACTTGACATGGGAGTTGATCTTGGCAGTTCCTCTTTGTTGATGTGTTGTGGGTGGATTGTCGCACCAATTTATCTATAATGTAGGGTTTGTTTTCCTTGTTGTTGATTTGTTGTCATATTGTTGGTTGTTTTCTTGCTAGGTGATGTGGGTGGTGATATGCTGAAGTTTTAACTAATGGTGTATCTCTCTTTAATTCACCACTTAATGGAGCCTGATTTGTATCTCATACATTTTGTGGCGCCTGCAATTGTTGTTTATCTTCCAGTATTACTTCAACCATAAAATTTTCATCTGATGTATCAGTACTTGTAATATTTTCTTCTTCAACCTCCTTGGACTCTACCTGTTTATTGATGGAAATATCCTGAAATGTAATTTTATTCTTTTTATACCAGAGCTTTAGGAATTTATTCAACACATTAATATTGATAGTACCAATAGATTCCATCCAAGGGTATCCTAAAACAACATCTACATTAGCCATATCTGAAGCGTAGACACTTGAATGCAATACATACTTGTTCATAACAATCTTCAAATCTGTATAAACTTGAACATCCTCATTATCAGTCTGTGCATATTCAATGTGTTTTGTTGGAACTTGCAATTTTTTTACCAAATTAACCTTTATAAGATTTTGCTTGCAACTAGGATTTATAGACACAATGATCTTGTCCTTCTGAATACATCGATGACTTGTAACAAGGATATACCCGTAGAAAATAACCCCACATGTTTATCATTATCTTGTTTTCCAGCATGAGACTATTTGTCTAAAAGGAATTTTTCAAATTCTTCATCTGAAAGTTTGTACAACTTTGTGTTGTCAAGTGATCTCCACCATATGGAAGCTTCATCTTTCAAACCACACCATATTAAACCTTTCCATTTTTTCCAAAATGTTGACTTTTCCCTTCTTATGAATTTTTCGATAATAGGGCCATCATCTTTTCCTGTAAAATTCAGCTTTATAGAAGCCATGAAGTAGAATGAGGGTTTTGAAAAAATTACCTACTTTATGCGGAAAATTTAAAATGGCCACAAATTGATCAATATTGCTCAAAATCCTTATTATACCCTATTTTTGGAAATGGAAGGACCATTCTGCATCTTCCCATGTGATGGAAATCCTGATCTAGGCACTCTGGAATTTCAAATTTGCGCTGCAACTGTCCTACTGTCACAATTGTTTTGGAAAAAAGAGCTGATTTTAAATCAACGATATCTCCCTGATCCAGAGCCTGATTCGACCAATTGTTTTTTTGAAATTGGGTAATTTTTCAAGAGGATATCAGATATGCAATTAGTTTCTCAAAATTCCCCACAAAACTACAAAAATTAATTGGAGATCCGCCGTCCATGAATTTTCGTCAAAAACATTTTGCAACACAATTGATTTTTAAATCAACGGTATCTCCTCATCAAAACCAATTCGGCGATTTTATTTTATTTTTATTTTTATTTTTTATTTATATTTTTTATTTATTTTTAATTTGGTATTGTTCTCCAAAGAAATCAAATTTCCAATTTGTTTCTAAACAATATTTACACAGAAGTTCAGATTTGATTTTCAAACTCACTGCCCAAAAAATTCCTGCAAAAAATAAAAAACAAATTCTTTCCGCTTTGCCCAAGAAAGAGATTTGATACCACTTGTAATAGATCTAAATGAAAATATATAAAAATATAAATATACCCAATACTGCAATTAAACCCAATAGCCAATACAAGAGAAAAATAGATAAATTTCATATCTTTATTAATATCAAAACCCTTGAGGTAGGGTAACACCATACAATCATTCCTTAAGGAAGGAGAACACTTCACAAGCCATATGCTTGCCAATATAATACTCATTAAGGAATATATCTGACTTGTAAATATATAAAAATAGGAATATGACCAGAAATATTATCTTTATTAATAAAAAACCCTTAAGGTAGGGTAACACCATACAATCACTCCTTAAGGAAGGAGAATGCTCCACAAGCCATATACTTGCCAATACACTAATCTTTGACATCTCTCAATGGGGAGTATCTAGCCTCTATATAGGCTTCACACATACAATACCATGGGTCATTACCATTGGTCTCTCAATACCATGTATCTAATACAATGTGCTTATCAAATTATTCCTAACTACTTGTGGTCCCTTACATGATGTGAGTTAACCAATTTATTTATTAACTATGGCCCATCACATTATTACATTATTCCCTTGGGTGTCTCCCTCTGTACCCCATAATATCCCCCCTAGGTATATTACAAAGGCGAAATCACTCGGGCGACCTCTGGTGACGAGTTATTACATTGGTGGGAGCAACAAGTCATGGTCATTGATGACTACCACTATGCAAGTGTGGACTTTTGAGAGGACCCATAGCTAGCACTTCCACTAGGAGCTGCATGGGGTGACATTGGTAAAAATCTTGATTTTAACTTATTCAATTCTTTTGTATTTTTAAAATGTAATCTCAAGAAATTCCAATATTTTTTTGTGAAACAAAAATCTTACAATATTAAATGATCGTGATACAGATGTTGGACCAGTGAGACCTGAGGGCCTACCGAGGCATACATGTTGTGGCAGATAACAACTGAGTTTGAGAGAGTTCTTCACACTATTCAGAGGAACTTGGAGAGTCTGACTCACCAAGTTCCCATGGCAGCGGTAGAGTATCTCCCCGAGGTTGTGCATAGAAGAGTGGTTGGAGTAGCATGAGAGTGGGTGCGACTCTTTCAACTAGTGGTGAATGCCATCGTCTTCTTCTAGGATGCTCATCTAGGGCAGGGCCTGCAACTTTAGATTTTACATGACTGCTCATTTTTATTATGGACATGATCAGGATTAAGCCCTCATTTTGTAGGACATTTGTTTACTTTTTGTAATATTTTGACATACTCTATCTATCTATATACAAAGACTTCATGATGATTTGATCATAAATACAAATGATTTTTTGATATCTTTTATTTTAATGTGATGAATGATTAATGTGCTAATCCAATGCTTGGTTGGCTACAAAATCAACAAATGCATTATTTGATCATGGAATATGAATGAAAGTAATAAATACAAATGATCTTTCCAATAATCTCACTCTCAGAAAATTGTGATGTAATAAAGGATCTCTTATAAGATAAATGTTATTCAATTGAGATACAACCAATTATGAATCCAAATAAACCACTAATGATCCAATATGATGAGATATTGGTTCAGATAGTAAATTAAAAATGACACTATATTCAACCATATTATTAGAAACAAGACCAATACATGCCTCTTGAGACTAATAACTGACCAAATGGATAATATAATAACCAAGCAACAAAAACTAAATTTTGTGTCTGTCTACTAGCACCGTCGATGAATCCTAAATACACCAAATCACCCATCGAAACCTGCCAAAGAAAATAAAAAATATCATCATCACCACAAGACCCATAGAAATAAATAAAAGACTATGTAAACTATTTACAAAACAAAGCAAATCTTAGGCAAGTGCCTAGGCATAATACTTCTTGAGATAGAGCCCATTTCTAGGCTTCGACAACACATTTCCCTCAAAGTCAACCAATTCATATGTTCCCCGTTCTTTAAGACCTTCTTAACAATATAGGGACCATACCACATAGATTTAAACTTTCCTACCCCCAAGGTGTCTTTGTATTGGTCATAGACCAAAACAAGATCACCTTCAAAGAAAACCCTAGGTCGTACAATCTTGTCATACTAGGATTTTACTCGTTTCTTATGCATTTCATTCATTGTGGCTACATCTCGAAATTTCTCACCGAGATGCTCTAAATGAATGAGGCATTATTCAAGACTTGAAGTGTTTCAAACAAGCTGGATTGCTAACTTGAGAGATGGAATTTCACATTCTACAAGAAAGATTGATTCCAACCCATAAACGAACTAAAAAGGAGTAAAACCTATAGTGGTCTTAACAAACATATGATATGATTAAAGTGTAGGATATAACATGATGTTCCAGTTGGACTTAGACTTATTGATCATCCTTTGTAGGATGATCTTAAGGGATTTCTTAACGACTTCTACTTGCCCATTTGCTTGAGGATAATAAGGAGAAAAAATCTCCAGCTGAAATCCCAACTTCAAATCCAACTCAGACATCATCTTATTCTAGAAGTGATTGCCATTATTAGTGACAATATCTCTATGGATATTAAAGCGTGAAATGATTTGATTGAATAGGAAAAGAGTTGTTGTCTCACTGTCATTATTGAAAGTAGGCATAGCTTCTAGCCACTTGGTAAAGTAGTCTACTACTATGATGATGAACTTGTGGCCCTTAGTTAAAGTTAGGTTACATGTAGTAAAATCAATAACCCACTTCGAAAATGGACAAATAGTGACAACAAGAAAAAGTGAAGCTAGATTCGCGTGCATTTTTTGAGTATAAACCTGGCAAGGATGGGATTTATTTCCCACTTCAATCAAATCTTTGAAAATCGAGGGCCAAAAATAGCCTGCACGCAAGATTTTTGGGTTGTAGGAAGCCCAAATAGATGGCCTCCACAAGCTTCACTGTGGCAGTCATTTAAAACCAACTCAACTTCCTCTAAGGTTAAACAATGTCTACGGATTGAATCAATCCCTCGATGATATAAAGTATCACCAATGATAAGATCATTTTTAGCCAGGTGATGTAACATCCAACATTCATCCTTAGAAAAAGACAGAGGGAACTTCGAAGTCTGAAGATATATAATGATATCTATGTACCAAGGATATTGTGAAGAGATGAGAAAAATATTCTCATCAGGAAATGATTCTTCATAAACAACATCTTCTTCTCAAGGAAATTCTGAGATAAATTCCGCAAAGACTAAAGATTTCTTTGAATTAGCTAACATAAAATCAAGATCAAACTCTTGTAATATAAAAATCCATTTATTATATTTTCCCCCAATCACTCACCTACTGAGAACAAATTGAAATGGGTTGATGTCAGCCAATTCAAAGGTTTTTCTAATCAGAATGTAATGACAAAGTCGTTGGAAAGCATGAACAGTTGCTAAAGCCAATTTCTCTATATGAGAATACCTAAGTTCAAGACCAACTAAGCCACGACTTAGATAATAAATCACATGCTCCTTAAGGGATTTGTCTTCCTGAACCAGAACCATACCAATGGTTGATTCTTCTACTGCAAGATACAAGAGGAAATCTTTGCTATAATAAGGTGGAATCAAAAGAGGAGTAGAGGTGAATGCCTTTTTCAAGACATCGAAGGAGCCTTGAGCGAAGTCATCCCAAATGAAAGGGACTCCTCTCTTGAGTAAATGCATAAACCCTCTTGTAATCTTAGCATAATTTACGATAAAACTCCTTCAAAAAATGGATTTTCCTTGGAGACTATGAAGTTGATGGATACTCGGTGGGGGAGGCAACTGAAATATTGCCTCAATCTTGAAGGGGTCTACACGAATCCCTTCATTAGACATGATGAATCCCAATAACAGCCCAGATGTAACTGTGAAAACACACTTATTTGGGTTCAACCGGATTTTTTAGTAATGACATCTTTCAAAGACTAACTGAAGGTGCTTTGGATGTTCCGCTCTCTTGTGAGAACAAGCAGCTAAATCATCCAAGTGTGCTTCAATTATATGCTTGATGTCATGGAAATCATAGGACATGGCCCACTGAAAGGCAGCCCAAAATTTTTTAGGCCAAAATAAATCTTCCTGTATGAAAACCTACCCTAGGGGAAAATAAATGTTGTCTTATGTTGGTCCTTAGGATGAATTGTAATTTGATTATATCCAGAAAATCCATCCATGAAGGACAGTATTTAATTTCCAGCACACTCATCGATGATCTGATAGATAAATAGAGTGGGGAAATTATCTTTAGGACAAACTTTATTCAAATCCCTAAAATCGATGCACACACGGATTATGCCTTGCTTTTTATCAACAGGGGCTGGTTTTGAAACCCATTCAGTTAAAGGGACAAGGTAGATGAAACTTGCCCTAAGTAGCTTCTCTACCTCAACCTTAATAGTCACAACCTTTCTAGGATTAACTAGTCAAAGCTTTTGCCATATAGGCTTTACATTTTCACATCTCTTGATCTCATTTTGAACTATTGAATGATCAATTCTAGGCATTTCTTCATTGGATCAAGTGAATACATCTCAAAACTCTTTAAAGAGATCGGTATAGATTTTGATTTCTTCAGTGGAACATTGAGCTCCAATGAAGATGTTCTCAATAACATTGGGATTCTAGGAAATGTTCACCGGAATGGTTTCCGAAACGCTAGAAATATTACCTTCAGCATAAACATGTGATCGACCCAAAGGGTTATGAACATTTCCATTGAAAGAAGGACTAGACAAGTTTGATTCAAACTCACGCAAGTTAGGGAGAAAATAGGACCGATGATGCAGAATCCCATAGTATTTTTACCCCAAACATTACTTCTAGGATTTCTTCATTAGATGGTAAAATAATGTCAAGTCAATCGATAACCAAAGTAGAATCAACTATCCAGACTGGAGCCACATCCCCTTCTTCATCCTTTGATTGGATAGGGATGGGATCACAATATGAAAATTTTATAATAGATTGATAAGCAATTTCTGCTACAGACATTGGATAATTCATTCTACCTACTTGGCCCTCTTCTTATGTGGAAGTATGATGAAAGGATATTTTGGGGTAAGGCCAATTACCCCTTTCTTTATAATTTCTGATCCTGAGGCCTGTGGGTTATGGCCCACAAACCTGTCGGAAGCATAAATTTATTTTCCTATGCCATAAGCTTTAAACTGGGACCATACAACACTTTATCAGATTTTTCTTTAAAAATCGGAGACCATTCATTTAATAGGAATACACAAGATTACACAGAAAACCCGCAGTCGAACCATAAGGTTGGACTTCAAAAAGTATACATCTGCTTCTATAAAATCTTCTAGTCCACACCTTCCAGCCTTTCTACAGCACTGCTCCGATCTTCAATCATCGATCGGCTTCATCGGCGCTTCAACATTCCACTGTCTGCTAGCCCATCACCTCTTGTGAAATGTGACCACTGATCTCTTCTGGACCATCAATCTAATTCCAATGCAAGGTCGATATCCTTTCCCAATCCAAAATTCGCTTGACAATCCTTCGTCGTTGATCTACACTTAGTAGATCCAACGGTCCACGATGATTTCAGGTGGAAAAGTAGCATGGAGAATACCCACCCGAAAAAGTGGTTTCTCTCTCTACTCGGCGTGCTACGTGTCGTTTGGCTAATGGAATCGAGTGCTCACCCTTCAATACCACTTATCACTTTTCGCTCGCCCAAAATACCACTTCCACTGTTGTGAAACCACTTTCCTCACGAATTAACTTCTGCGCTCTTCCACCATGCGATGACCATCAATCTCTTCCATCGGACAGTTCTGATAGTTCCTTTAGGTTCCACCATTACTGTCCGTCGATTTAACCGATCTGGTAGTTCCCATTCTTTCTGCCTATGTCATTGATCTTCCGCTTGTTGATGGATTCTGTGTTAAAACACCGGTTTTTTCCATACTCTAAAAACACACGTCATTCATATAACTGACATTGTTTGATCACCATCAATCCTATAGCGATTGATGGTCAATCAAACCTGCAACACTGGAACATTCAGGTTATTGGTGAAACAACACATAGACGCACAATTTCAACACAGAAACACACTTTTCTATTATATACAACATAGTTACATTCTAAGGCATTTCAGCCTTAGGCACAAGTTCCCTATTGATTACATTTTGAACACTCTGTTTTCACGAATTTCTATCTATTGCTTTATATTACTCTCTATTGAACATGCAGGTTCATGATATATATAAGAAATATTGGATCGGATCACTCTAAAGGATTCGATCACATCCTTTCCTCAAATCTCTCAACTAATCTCTCTATATGTATACATATGGCAGATTACATTTAATTAAGTCTTCTAGAGACTTATCGCTTCCATCAAACTAGCTCTATTATAACAAAATTTGGCCTTGTTTTGCTCTGATGGTTCATGTCTCCTCCTTCTCCACTTTGGATTCCTCCTTTAATTATGATTGCTTGGATGCTCTTGCATCAAAGTAGGAGGCGATAAGGGCCAAGGATCAGAAAAATAATTAGTCATGAAAGAACCATGTCGAGGAACGATCCTAGAAGATGAAATGGCATCAACATGAGTGACAAGAGATGGAATATCAAAAGTTCCCATCAATGAAGAATACATTCCAACTCCTAGATTCTCAATGGGCTACTTGGAGTTCTTTACCAATGGAACAATGGAGTCATTTGATGCATTGGGATCATTAGGAGAATAAGCTAATTGATCTAGCATAACAATTCTCCCTTCATGAGGGAAACATAAGATGTGAAATAATCATGAAACAATGGCCTCCATTGCATAAACCTAGTTGCTACCCAATAAAAAATTGTAATCTAGATTAGCATCTACTATTTCTACTTCCACATTAGCAACCTTTCCCCCTACACAAATAGGGAAGGAAGCTAGAATTGCATGAGGCCTATGAGAATGTACATCGAATGCAGTTAAGAGAGTAGGAGAGGAAATAACCTCAGGTGACCCAGTAACCTTCCAACATGACATAGACATGACCCATGTGGAAGCCCCTTCATCAACTACCATTTGAAATATAGTCTTCTTCTGATATGTAGATTTAATATGGAAAACCATATGATGCAAGAGTCTAGTCTTAACATTTGACATATCAAATGTGACTACCATAGAATTCTTAGGGTCTACTGCTCCAATCACAGTGAGAAAAACACTCCTTTGTGTAATACATTATTGGAGTAACTCTAACGCTGACATGGCACATGGGCTCTGAGCTAAATCTTTGAAATTAGAGTAGTTCTAAGCAACCCTCACATCGGAATGATAGGTCAAACGTTTTGAGGATCCTTTGGAATATGAGGTATAGGCTCTACTACGGGACTCTCAATATGTAGAGGTTCTGAGGTATCAAAAGCTTTTTTAGCTTCAAATGTTTTGGCCTCTCCATAATCATGAGTTCTTGTTGAAATTTCAATGTGAGACTTAACCATATATACATTCGATGTATCTTCCCCAGCTCGGTTGCCCCCTATGGGGGTTCCAGTACTAGAAATCATGCCATCAAATAATTGTTTCCCTTGGGGAAAAGGATTTGTGAGCATAGCCTGGGAACTAGAAGAACCTTATTGAGCTAACAAGCATTGAGCATCCTGAATCTTAGGGAAAATATGGGTAAGGTGATCCCCACTAGATAATTTACATGGGCACTTAACCTTCTTCATATATTCCTTTCTTCCCTCACTAGTGTTATCACTGTGTTTATTGGCATTTCCCTTGCCTCATAATTTTTCTTTCCATGCCCTTTCTTCTTCCCATCGAATTGTTGATTTCCTTTGGGATTTCAATACTGGACATTGTTTACCCCTAAACGTTGAGAAGGAGCAAACCCAAACAACATAGTTTGTGTTGCAGAAACATATTGTAGAGACAACTATTGTAATTGATTCAACAAAGTAGACACATTGTTATCAATAGATCCTATAACATCGTCAGCATGGGGACCCACTTTTGGTTTGTCGAGGTCGATTTTCAACCAAGAACATTTAGGAAAAATCTTATAAATAACCCCTAACTGAGAGTAAATGAGTTTTAATTCTTGGGCTCTGAAGATAGCCCGCTCTTCAACGAACACCCTGAAAAGTAACACATCCTTAGAGATCTCTGGTTGAAATGATTTCAAAAGCCATTATAGAAGGAATTCATGAGGGATGTAGGCCTTAACAATTTTGTTCCTTCAACACCACTCTTGGATGTGGTCATCAATATGTGTAGCCTTATCCTACTCAAAATTGGCTAAAAGCTCAGTTCCGATGTCATAACAGACAAGCAACTGAAAATGGTTTAGAAAAATTATGACCAAATCACCAAGCTTTGAAAATGTACCCCCCCTTAATTCGATATACCATTTAGAAGCATTCATAGTTAAAGTGCGTGGGAATAATCTCAACGTGATTGAATCATCAATGAGGGAGTGAGAGGAGCACCATAAATGGAAAGTGGTTATATGGTCAGTCGGATCCTCACCTTACTTCCCTTCAAATTTAGGAATATCAGATAGAAGTTTGTTAGGGATTGGAGGCTAGGCCAGATTGTAATGGATCAGATCATTTGTTAATTTCAAAATATCTAGTGAATTGAGGGTTGTCAGGAATGGTAAGTGAGGAGGAACAAGATAATTCCAAGTGAAATTTCCAAAGTTCGAAAAAGAGTACCCTAGATTGGAGTGGCACCAAGTTGACACGAACTACTCATAGAAATACTTGAAATATAAGGTAAATCTTGTAGTCCAGGCGCAAACGGAGGGTATCCTTCCCCTACTGTAGGGTGGCTTTCCGTAGGAAGGCTTCCTCCTAGCAAAACATTATATGAAGGTGAAAGCCCTGATAAGGATTCCATGCAGTAGCTAGAGGAGGAAAGACTTGAGAAGTACCAATAGTAGGGAAGGGCATACTCCCCTATTGACTAAATAAATGGGAAAAATTCCTTACCCCAAAACCACTCACAAAAGGATTTACCAAGCCTTGGTTCCCTTGAAAAGGATTAAAGTTTTGAGTATCACCATGGAAAGGATTTGATCCTATGTTCAACGATGGATTGGGAGGAGGAACATGTCCACTTCTAAATTAAAAAGGCACTGAATCAATATCCATTGAATTCATAGATGTATAATCAACAAAGGGTAAAGTAAAAGATACAAAGGGAATCCCACTAGATGGCATCTCGAAAGGATAAGCTCCCATGAAATAAGCTCAAGGTTGGGTGACCCCACCAATAATTAGGATGGAGGTAGAGCCAACAACTTCCATACTAGGTGAAATAGTAGATATAGGAATATATCCTCCTCCTACAATTGAGGAAGGAGTATGTACACTAGTAGTATCGACAGAGCCACTAAGATTGGCCATTAAGAAGAAAGAAGGAGAGTGAATAGGGCTAGTTGACCTATGAGTCAAAGTACCCATGTATAAAACAACGTAAGGAGGATGAGAAGGAATAGGTCCTGTAGGAGCCATAGTAGCTCTGAAACCTCTTCGATTTCCACTTCATCTTCCAATTGGAAGAGTACTCTAATGAGCACTAGAGCGTTACGGTTCGAACTATGGACTAGACAAGGTTCACCCTAAGAAATGAGAGCCCTCGAGAAGGATCTGTCTCTGTTGCGTTCACTAACACTAGTTGAAAAGCACCAATAGAATTAGTTCTACGTGTTATCACTATAAAAAGTTATAAAATTTT